>VDFB02042288.1:0-51388 GCA_007258455.2 Sequoia sempervirens
AAATTTTCACCAAATAGATTTTTTTTTTTAAATAAACCTAGTAGTTTAGAAACTACATTCAATTTGCTACAGATTCTATTCTTACATATTTTTGAAAAAATATAGATAACTTATTCAAATTTTTACATCAAGTTTCCTAACTCTAATTTTTCTGAATTTTTTGCCACTTATGGGCCTATTTTTTCCATGACGATCTTGCACATACCCATGATATACCCATACCTTCTGGTAACTCCACTTCATATGCATTTCCTGAATCAAACTTCTTGAAGATCTTACAAGGTCCAAACTTCCTCATCTTCAGCTTGTTGTATGTGCCAATTGGAAACCTTTCCTTCCTCAAATAAACCATCACTTCATCTCCAACTTCAAATTCCTAATGTCTCCTCTTTTCATCTGCTTTATCCTTGTACTTTCATTTCATGTCTTCCAACTATTGTTTCACTTGAGTATGCAACTTCTTCATGTGTTCTGAAAATTCTTCTACTTTTGTACTCCTTTTATCTTCCTTACTGATGTCTCTCAATTCTGATATACCTCTAGGATGAACTCCAATAACAATCTCAAAAGGTGTCTTTCTTGTACTTTTTTTTACTAAATTATTGTAAGCAAACTCTACTTGTGCAAGGACTAAATCCCAACTTCCGTTCTTCTTTCCAACCAAACATCTTAGAAACTTCCCTAAACTCCTATTTACTACCTCTATCTGTCCATCAATCTATGGGTAAAAAGTAGAATTGACCTTCAAATATGTCTTCAACTTCTTCCAAAGTGTCCTCCAAAAGTAACCAACAAACTTTATATCTCTATCTAAAACAATACTCCTAGGTAATCCATGAAATCTGACCACTTCTCTAAAAAAAAAATCTGTTACATGTACTACATTTGATGTCTTCTTACAAGGTATGAAATGTGCCATCTTAGAAAATCTACCACCACAAATACAGAATCATTACCTCTTTGTGTCTTCAGCAAACCAAGTATGAAATCCATGTTGATGTCTTCCCAAGGTCTCTCTGGAACTGTCAAAGGCTTATACAATCCAACATTCTAACTACTTCCTTTTGCAACTTGACAAACTATGCAACTCTACACAAATCTCCTAACATCCTTATGAATCTACGGCCAAAATTAATTCTCACTCACCAATGCTACTATCTTATCAACTCCAAAGTGTCCCGACATTCCTCCACTATGATTCTCCTTCACCAAGTTATCTTGCATTGAACTCCAGGGTACACACAACTTGTTACCTCTGAACAACATATCCTCCTAAATGAAATAATCCAACCACTGGCTTCTATCCTCCAAAACAGGTTCTCTACAAGCTCTCCAAGGTTCTGCAAAATTTGGGTCTTCCTCATACAAGTTCTTCAACTAATTAAAGCCTAATACCTCCACTCTCATCTCTGTCAGTAAATTCCTTCTCCTACTCAAAGCATCAGCAACTCTATTTGACTTTCCACTCCTATGCTTCAAAACAAAAGTATAACACTATAAGAACTCTACCCATCTCATGTGTCTTTGATTCAACTTACCTTAACTATTCAAATATTGCAATGCTTGATGATCCATATACAATACAAACTCCTTAGGAAACAAATAATGTCTCCACTTCTTCAAGGTTTAAACTATAGCATAAAATTCCTCATCATACACTAAATATCTTCTTCTAGCATCATTCAACTTCTCACTGAAATAAGCTACAAGTCTCCCTTCTTGACTCAATATTGCTCCAATTGCATTTCTACTTGCATCACAATCTACTTGAAATACCTTATTGAAATCTGGTAAAGCCAACATAGGCTACTCAGTCACCTTTTGCTTCAACAATTCAAAACTTCGGTCTGCTCTAGACGTCCATCTAAAATCCTTCCTATCTCCTCTCATTTTTTTTATCATAGGACTACAAATAGAACTAAAATTCCTAATGAACTTATGATAGAAACTAGCCAATCCATGAACCGATCTCACCTCTCCAATGCTATCTGGTGTAGCCACTCAAAAATTACTCTTATCTTCTCAGGATCCATCTTCAGTCCATCCACAGATATCACAAATCCCAGATATACCAACTATTCCTTCATGAAACTACACTTCTTAATGTTTATCAACAACTGCTCTTCTCTCAACCTTTGCAAAACTTGTCTAATATGCAACAAATGTTCTTCTCTAGTCTTACTGAAAATAAAGATGTCATCTAAATACACAATCACAAACTTACCCAAAAATTTCTTCAATACATCATTCGTCAATCTCATGAAAATACTGAGTGCATTTGTCAGTCCAAAAGGCATCACCAACCACTCATACAACCCTTCATTTGTCTTGAATGTTGTTTTCCACTCATCCGCTTCTCTGATTTTGATCTAATGATATCCAATCTTCAAATATATCCTTGTAAAGTACTTAGATCCACTCAAACAATCCATAATGTCATCCATCCAGGGAAAAGGAAATCTATATTTCACCGTGATCTTGTTTATGGCTCTAGAATTTGTGCACATTCTCCATTCTCCATCCTTTTTAGGTGCTAGCACAACAGGTACTGCACATGGACTTAATCTTTCTCTGATCAAACCCCTCCTCAAAAATTCTTGGACTTGTCTATTCAAATCCTCATTCTCTATTAGTGGCATCTGGTGTGCTACTTTATTAGGAAAAATAGCTCTAGGAATCATATTCATACAATGACTAATACTCCTTACAGGTGGCAATCCATCACATACATTATCTGAAATTATCTCCTCATATTCTGCCAATATCTCCTTTATCTCTTCTGAGTGTTCTTCTACATGCTTCAATTCTTTAGCCTTCTTAGGCACCAAGGAATAACACACATTCTCATGTCTCAACCCATCAAGAAATCTCCTTCCATCAACCAGACAAACCCTAGCATTCATACAAACTTCAACTGTAGGAACATCTTCCAATGGCAACAAAATCTACTTCATCCCATTAGCAACAATGGTGTATATATTCTTCTTTCCATTATGAATAGCTTGTCCATCATACTGCCAAGTCCTTCCCAGCATGGCATATATCCATAGGCATGATATCACACAAAACTTCATCATGGTAATTTCCTATCTTTAATTTCACCAAACATTGTTCACTTACTAGTATCTTATGCTCATCCTGAATCCAAGCAATTTGATAGGACTTCGGGTGTTTCAACCTTTCCAACTTCAGCTTAGTCACCATCTCTTTAGAAACCAAGTTCTTAGAATTTCCACTATCAAAAATCACTTTGTAACATTTACCATTCACCTTGCATCTTGTCCGAAACAAATTCTTTCTCTGCAATGGCTCCTTTTCCAACTCACTCTGACACAATACTATTCTATTCACCAACACTTCTCCATCTTCTAGTTTATTAGATGATCCAGCATGTTCTTCCTCAACAAAGGCTATTCTTCTATTGTTCTTTGTCTTCCTACTTGTCTCTCCTTGATTACATTCATATGATCTATGTCCTTCTCCACCACATTTAAAACAAGTTCCCCTAAATATTTTTTTCTCCTATCCTCTATCATCTCTTCTATATCCTTCATTTCGGTAACCACCATATCCTCCTCTTTTGTAAGAGTTACCATCACCTTTCTGGTATGAATTGGCATTCTTACTAAACTCCTTATCCTTGTTCTGATCTGCAAAAGAGCCTCTTCCTCCTCCAGTAAAAGTTCTTCCTATTTGAAATATTCCACCTCTTCCTCTCTTCCTCTACTCATGTCTTTTGTTCAGCTTTTCCTCTACTTTCAGGGCACGTTGATATGATTCTTTCACACTCTACAACTTTATCAAACTAATCTCATCTTGTATAGATGACCTCAAACCATTCACATATCTGGCTACTTGCTAAATCTCATCCTCTAAATGTCCAAATCTGATATTCAACTTATAGAATTCCTCAGTATACTCTGTCACACTAGATTCTTTTTGCTTCATATTTTGCAACTTCTTGAACAAACTAATATAATAATCTGCAAGCATAAACTTTTTCTTTAACTTGTTCACCATCTGATCCCATGATTTTATTTTCTCCTTTCCTCTTTTTTTCCTATCTATCTACAAATGTTCTCACCAAAGGGATGCATGTCCTCTCAACTTTGTACAATAAAACTTCACCTTCTTATCTTCAGTGGTACCTTCAAATTCAAAATACTTTTCCATCTTTGTTATCCAATCTAACAATACATTTAAATCCAACTTACCATTATAATTCGGTGGATTGAAATGGGGTTTTGTATTCAATTTAGTTAGGGATCTTATGAACCTCTCTTCCCCCTAATCAAGGCTAGGTTGCTCTTCTCTTCCTCTTTCTTCATGTACTACTTCTTCATCACTCACATCATCAGCTGGTCAACCTCTCCTCTGAACCGTTTTGACTGCATCTAATCTGGTAGCGATTCCTCTCAACATCTCCATCATAGCTTGGTTTTCATTTCCACGCACTCCATTTCCTCTAACATTTCTTCTTCCTGCCATCTTTACACAAGTCCTCTGCAGTTGCAAGTCAGATCCTCAATCCGCCACCCCACAACAAATATTCAACAAGACTTTGTAAATTTTGATGATCTCACAAGGAACGAATCTCGCTCAGATACCAATCTAGCGCAGCCACGGTAGGAGGGTCCTCAAAGAGAAAAATCAAGACCATGCAGCAAGAGTAACAAAACAAAAGAAACACAGAATATGGAGGAAAATACAAATGCAAATATTCTCATTAACATAAATCTCAGTTACATTCAGCTGGAAACATCTGGGCTAACAGATTCAGCTCACAAGCCTAATAAAACATACAACATTCTAACATGCTCCTATATGCGAGTTGAATATTACAATTGAATCTATATTATTCTTTTGGATCAAATTCTACTTCACTACTACTCTTCAAATGATTGATTACAAGCTTTATAGTATATCTGCAACTCTGGAATCATCCATGTCGGCCAAAGATCATCACATTATCCAAGGAAAGAAAATGTAACGTGTGAATGAATAGGTCGGCCTCAAATTTGAATTAATCTTCAACAGGTGCATAAGATGAAGTGTGGACCTATAATGAAGGTCGGGGATGTTGGTGTGAATAAGTCTTGTACCTAGTTTATTCATTTACTAGGGACTTAGGGGACTTAATTCACATGTTAAGTTTACTTAGGATATTAGTTGCATCTTCTAGAAGTCTTAGTTGTCTTATCTAGACTTTACAATTTCCTGGGTAGTTATGAGTTAGTTGTCTCGTGTGATAGGATTAAGACACTTTTCATGATCATGTCTTATCCTTTCTCTAATCCTTGCCTTTATAAGCAAGGCATCCCTAGCATATTTTGTATTGTATTGTATTGCATTGATCATATTGTATCATATTACAATCCTTGTTTAGTGGAATAACATCTTTCATTGTTGCTTCTCTCTATCTCTTGTGGAGGTTATTTGTCATTGCAGATTGAAGATCTTGGGTTGATCACTTCAACATGGTATCAGAGCTTTGAATTTGGCAAGCCCCTTCCATTTTTCTTATTAGAGAGTTTCCATCAAATTTTATTGTGATTTGAGTTTCTTGTATACTATATTGCATGCATTCATTTTGGTGATATCTAGTTATTGTAGCACTTTTGGCTATAGTGGTGGTATTTTAGGTTGTCCCATTGCATCTAGGAGGCTCAAAAAAGTCAGATTTGGCTTTTGTTTCACTCAATTTGGTCATCATTTGCATTTTTTGGAAAATAAGGGTTTTGAGCTCAAATCTGGTGAACACCCTTTTACAAGAGCATTTTTGGCAAAAAAAATAAGCCTGTCATTGCGTCCAAGTGGCCATTTGCAAGAATTTTGATATATAATTTTCCTATATTTGGCAAAAAATTGATTTTGGGGAAAAAAAAATTACCCGAAGGTCGTACGGCACCCAGGTCGAAGGTACAATTTGCAGAAAATATTATTTAAAAAATAATTTTCTGCCCTTTTAATATTTCGGGCTTTTTGCAAAAATCGTATTTTTAATAAAAAAATTGAACTATCAAAAATTATTGTGGGGGCTTTGATTTTTTTGCGACCTATTAAAAGTTTATTTTCCAGAAAAATTAATATATTTGACAGGGTCGTACCAACCCTGTCGGCTTTCGAGGGTCCCACCACACCCATCCTTTGTTATTTATGGTGCCCTTTTGCCAGTCAAACCCCATCGGCCTTTGTGGATTTCAATGTCGGTGATGTCTATCTAGCCACGCGGCCTTTGGAGGAAGCCATTGTTGGGTTGTAAGCCACCAACAGCTAGGCTGCCAACTGCTGAGAGTTAACTGCTAGGCAGGTGGTTATTAATAACCATGATGGGTCTCTTCAAACAATGACTGCTACACTCAAACCGTGACTATTTGGAAACCGCCAGCACAAAACATTAACCACCAGAGAGAAGACTATGCATGTGACCAGGACCCCGCTAACCACTAGTGGTTTCAGCAAAGTGCCCGGAGTTCTGCCCCAGCCTAGGATGTGGTCACGTGGGTGACCAAGAGCTAGCCCATGGGGGCTAGAGTTTTGTTCCTAGTTAGTGTTTTTTTTTTGCTCCTGTTTAGCGTTGGAAGTGCCTCAAATAGGCCTTTTTTCATTTTTGCATAACTTTTCACCATGGCATCAATTTTTTTGAAAACAAGATATCGTCGGAAAGTTGGTTCGACGAAATTCACATTGGTGTAGGTGATTTTTCCAAATTTTCACATTTTTTGCAAAAAAATTCAACCTCGAGGTACAAGTGCATTTATTGCTTGTCATTAGCATAACTTTTGCAAACAAAGTCAAAATTTGGCAAACTTTTTTTTTAAATTGCTCAGAAAATCGCAAGGAATCTGTTTGTAACCTCTATTTTTAGTTTTGGCAAGCTCTTTTTTTTTAAATTGTAAAAATCACCATGTGTTATAAACGATTGATTTGAGCTTGTCACTTGTAAATATTGCAAAATTTCTTCATTGTAATTTGTTGGGGGGGTTGCAAAAATCAGTTGTAATACATTCTGAGGGGGTCAAAGGCACAATTTAAGTACCACATTTTCTTCTTTGTTTTGGTGTTCATGGCGGATCTAAGGAAAATTGAACCACTCACTCCACACAATTATCATACATGGAAGCTAAAAATGACTCAATTGTTACAATCTAAGGGTCTATGGCCAATGTTAGATGGAGAACTTGAATTCACAAGGTATTATGAAAAATTGTCCATAGATGTAAAATGGATGAAGTAAAAGGGCTCATTGGCTTACATGTATCTGATAACTTGTTTCGTATTTCAGAGTGCAAAACACCTAAGAATGTTTGGGATAAACTTGAAGAATTGTATGGTAAAACAAATCATTTCAGAGCCTTGCAACTTCAAGTAGATCTACAATCAATCTCTCTAGATGCATTTCCTTCAATTCAAGATTTCCTTGCACAATTCAAGATGATTTTGTCATAGTTGAAATGATGTGGACATGATATATCTAGTGATGAATGTATCTTATTGATTCTATCTAAGTTAAAGGGCCATTATCAAGTGTTTTCTTCTACCTTCTATTCAACTATGGATGCAATGGGGAAAGATTACAAAATGCCTACATTTGAGTTGTTTTGTGAGCGTCTTACTAGAGAAGAGGCCAAGTTGATTCAGTTGGATGCCCTACCTAGTTCTAAGAATCATGCTCTAATGGCTCAATCATCTAAGGGTAAAGGAAAGAATAAGAAGAATCCCAAAGAAAAATCATCTTCAGGTAGTGAGAATCCCTCCAAATCGAAGCCAAAGAACAATCAAAAGTCCACTCCATCTCCTTCTTCTACCTCTAGAGATTCTTCTTCCAAGTCCAAGAAAAAGAAAGGAGATCCTTGTTCATTTTGTGGAAAAATTGGGCATGATGCAACTCATTGTTTTAAGAGATTGGAAGCCTTGGAGGAAGCTATGAAGAAGCACAACATTTCAGTGGCTAAGCCTTTTTCCATGGGAAAAGGTCAAGCTCTTTCAGCATGAGCTCTACATTCATCTTCAGACAATTGGATTCTCGATTCAGGTGCTTCACATCACATGACCAATTCATGTGATCTTCTTGATTCCATTGTTCATACTTCTACTTCTCATATTGCAATTGGGAACTCTTCATAGATTCCAGATTTTGGGACAAGCTCTGTTCAGATGCTAGATGGGTGCATTGAGGATGTTCTTCTTGTTCCTAATATTTCAGCGAATCCACTTTCCATATATCATATTTGTCATTCTGGAGATGGGAAGTTAGTTGAGTTTACTCCACTGAATGTGATTATTAGACAGTTGCAGGATCCTAAGAAGGTTGTTGCTATAGGGATTGTTGATCATGAGAACCATTTGTATCAATTTGATGGTTTTGAGTCTTCATCAAGTTCTTATTTTGTTGCTCATGCTGATTTGATGAGCAAGATTTGGCATGAAATATTTGGGCACTTGAACTATAGATATCTTTAGCAGATGCAAGCACATAACTTAGTGGTTGGTCTTCCAAAGATCTCTTGCACGGATGGTGTTTGTCAAGGTTGTGTTCTTGGAAAGCAACATCAAGATCCTTTTCCTAAGGGTCAAGCTACACATGCAACCACACCCCTTGAATTGGTTCATAGTGATCTCATGTCATTCCCAACTCCTTTTTCAGGGGCTAAGTATGTGCTCACATTCATTGATGATTTTTCCCACTGAACATGGGTCTATTTTTTGAAGCTTAAGAGTGAAGTTCTCAGCAACTTCAAGACCTTCAAAACATTTGTGGAGAAGCAGTCAATTTTTTCTCTTCGATAGATATGCACAGATAATGGGGGGGATTATGTCAATCAGGAATTTCAGTATTTTTGTAGTGAGAATGGTATTCTTCATCAGCACAGAGTTCCTTACACTCCTCAACAAAATGGTGTGGTGGAGAGAAAGAACAAGGCTCTAAGGGAAATGGCCAATTGTATGATTCAGTCTAGGTCCATGGCTCCAGCATTTTGGACTGAAGCTGTCAATTGTGCCAACTATATTTAGATATGTATGCCCCACAAGGTAGTGTGAAATATGACCCCTAAGGAGGCTTGGTCTCATCGCAAGCCTAATGTATCCTTCTTTAGAGTATTTTGTAGTGAGGTTTGGGCATTCATTCTGAGTCATCAGCATAAATCCATGGAGAAGAAGAGTCAGTGGTACATCTTTGTTGGCTTTTGTGAGGATGTGAAGGCATACAGATTGTTTGATCCTAACACATGAGAGGTTCATTTCTGATGTGATGTTCAGTTTGTTAAGACCTTCACCCAGTTAGATCCTCCCTTGACTTCTTTATCACAACCTACTCAATCTTCTTTATTTGATGATGTTTTGCTACTTGAGGAAGATGTTGATGATGGTATTGATCCACCTCCTCAGTCAGTCACTAGGCCACAATGGGCTTGAGTTACTCTTGAGGAGGCCGGTCCTCTTTTTGGTGATCCCACAGACACTCGCCCCACTCTTTCTCAAACTTCAGGAATCAGTCTTTTGATTCATGCAGTTTCAGATGATCCTCAAAAAAAATTAGATGCTTCAGGTATTCTAGAGTGGGATAGTGCTACGGTAAATGAGTATTATTCTTTGATGAAGAATCATACTTGAGATCTTGTGCCTCCTCCTAAGGGAAGAAATTTGGTTCGGTGCAAGTGGGTGTATCATACCAAGTATGCAGTAGATGGTTTCATTGACAAGTGACTATTATGAGACCTTTGCTCCTATTGCCAAGATGGATTCTATTCACCTTGTCCTTGCTATAGTTGCATCTCAAGGATGGTCAATGTATCAGATGGATGTGAAGAGTGATTTCTTGCATGGGGATCTTCATGAGGAGATCTATATGGATCAGCCACCAGGATTTTTGCAGGACTCTTCACTTGTTTGCAGGCTTCGACGTTCATTGTATGGTCTCAAACAGGCCCCTCGAGCTTGGTATGAGAAGATGGATAGTTCCTTTCTTTCTTTTGGCTACACACGCTGCCATTCCGATCCCATAGTTTATACATAGAGACATGGAGAGGATCTACTCATACTTGTACTCTATGTGGATGATTTGATTATCATAGGGAGTTCTACTTCCATGATTCATAGTACACAGCAAGCATTTATGGAGTGATTTGATATGACCGACCTTGGTCTTTTGTAATACTTCCTTGGTCTTTAGGTTCATTAGACTTTTGAGGGGATCTTCATTTTCTAGTAGAAGTATGCTCTTGATTTGCTTCAAATATTTGGCATGGTTGATTGTAAGCCTACCCCTACTCCATTCCAGTCAGGTGTTGTACTGTCTACCAGTTGTACTACTCCTACAGTTGATCCTACCTTGTATCGACAATTGGTTGGCAGTCTTTTGTACTTGACACATAGTCATCCTACTATTTCCTTTGTGGTTGGACTTGTCTCTCACTTCTCATAGGAGCCTCATGAGAGTCATTAGAAGGCCTCTAAACATATCTTGAGATACATTTGGGGCACTACTCATTTTGGCATTCACTACACTTTAGGTGCATCTCACATAGTGGGCTTCACTTAATCAAATTGGGTTGGTCTGATTGCATGGTCATGCAAGAAGCAAACTGCTATTGCATTATCATCGATAGAGATTGAGTATCGGGGTGCAGTGTTGGCTAGTCAGGAGGTTTTGTGACTTTGATAGTTGATGACTGAGTTTGGATTCCCTTCCACTTAGCCCACTACTCTTTGGTGTGGCAATCAGAGTGCCATACATATCTCTCGTAACCCAGTGGAGCATCACTATACTAAGCATATTGAGATCCACATGCTCTTCATCAGGCAGCTAATCCAAGATGTTCTCAGCTTGGACTATTTGCCTACAGATCAGTAGGTTGCAGACATCTTCACTAAACCTTTGGCATCGCCTCGTTATCTTTAGTTGCGATCGATGATTGGGGTGAAGGAAGTTTTCTTTGGGGGGTCTTGAGGAGTCCTCCTTCCTTCTTCAATTTTCATTTTTCTTTGTTGCTTTTTCTCTCTTTTGGAGAGGAGTTTTCTCCCATAGGTTTTTTCTCCTTTTTTCTGCTTATGAGAGTTTTTTTGTTTTGTACATGGGTACCTCATCAGGCCTTGTTTTCGAGACCCATCTTTTGCATGTTTGCATTAGTTTGTTCCTCCCTAAGTTGCACTTAAGGGGGGGTGTTGGCATGAATAATTCTTGTACCTAGTTTATTCCTTTACTAGGGACTTAGGGGACTTAATTCACATGTTAAGTTTACTTAGGATATTAGTTGTATCTTGTAGAAGTCTTAGTTGTCTTATCTATACTTTACACTTTCCTAGGTAGTTATGAGTTAGTTGTATCATGTGATAGGATTAAGACACTTGTCATGATCTTGTCTTGGCCTATCTCTCATCTTTTCCTTTATAAGCAAGGCATCTCTAGCATATTTTGCATTGTATTGTATTGCATTGATCATATTGTATCATATTGGAATCCTTGTTTGGTGGAATAACATCTTTCATTGTTGCTTCTCTCTATCTCTTGTGGAGGTTATTTGGCATTGCAGATTGAATATCTTGGGTTGATCACTTCAATAGGGGATACTCCATGAAACAATTAAAATCACACTGTTAATATCCACAAGTCACAAGAACGATCCGCAACAATCGAACTGGCTGAAAAGTTTGAAATTATTCTGGTGTCAGTTCAAGAAACAGCCATGAGATTTTGAAAGCGGTAACTTGCCAAAAAAGATCCAATCATGCTCCAATCTTAGAACAAGGAAAATGAACATGTCGACGATGTACACAAAGATCCACAGGGTCTGGTGAGCAAAGATGATGAATCCACCAACACGAACTGAGCAAGAACAGAACAAGAATAAAAATTGAAAGAAAATATTTTTGGTTGATGCAAGATTGCCAAGAACCAAGGATGCTCCTGCATCACATATGGACCTTGGTTTTCTTGGCATGGTCCATAATGTCGAAAGCCTAGAAATAATTTTGTAAACTAGAAGTAGTAACTTCACTGATTGGTTTGATAAAAGGCACACTGGTCTTTGGAACTGGAGGATTGGCTTTGGGAACAGCAAGAGTTGATGAAGGGGGATGAGGTGCACTTACTTGTGGTTTTTTGCTTTCTTGGGTTTCCAAGGGAGAGGAGACCCTCTTTTGGAAATTGTAACTGGCAGCTTCTCCTTTCTTGGTGGAGCAGCAACTTGAGCTTTATCAAGTTGATTTTTTTGGTGCCACGTAAAACAACATACGTGTCTATCACTAAGTCATCTTCATCATCTTCGTCTGCCATTTGCAAGTAGCTAAGGATAATCTAGCTATGCATAGTCATCTTGTTCAACCTCATTATATCTTGTTGCATTATTAGCGGGTGGGGCTTCCAAAGCAAGCCTTCCTTGGGGTGCTAGGAAATGATTCTAATTTTTGTTGCTAGCATAATTGGGAAAAGTCCTCCTTGGGACATCCTTGTAGTTTTTGTTGTTGGAAACTTGCTTTTTCAAAGACAAGAGTTCATTTTCCAACCTTTGGATCATGGGATTTATAAATTTGGAACTAGAATTGGGATTATTAGCATTGGATGTTGAAGATCCTGATGCTTGCATCCTTTTGTTGGTGTTGGTGTCCGTCCTTATCTCTCTAGCAAGGATCATATTGTCTTCAAGACTGGTGGCCAATTGTTGAGTTGCTTCAACATTGGCAATATTTTTCCTGCGTAAGAAGAAACTTACTTTGGGGAGTTGAGTGTTGATGAAGAAGCACTTCAGGTTGTGATTTGTGGGTCTTACATCATTTGGGATCCGCATCACCAGCTTGTTGAACTTAGCTATGAACTCGCGCATAGGTTCATGAGCCTCTTTCCACATGGTCGTGAGTTAAGCCAACAAAGCATGTGAATCTGGTTTGAATCTTTCTTCAAACTTTGTGCAAAGAGTGGCCCAATTAGTGACTGAAGAATTTGGAAGAGTATCGAACTATTCGACTGCAACCCTTTGAAGGGATTCGATGAAAAATATTACAAAAACATCTTCATACTCTATGTTGATAATGCCACAAACAATGTAGAAGGTTGAAATGTGTTCATCAGGATGTTGTTTATCATCACCTAGGAACTTCGGTAGATTCTTTCTTGAAACATGTGGAAGCTCATGTAGAGGTGCATCCAAATAGAGGGGGCCAAAGGAATTTCCCCACGGTCCTACAAGTGGTGTGACCATGATTGGTTGCACGACAGGTACTTGAACTAGACACCTATGGTAAATAGACCAAACACTTGGAAGAGGAGATCTTTATTTTCGTGGAGGGTAGCTCGTAGCACGTTGCAATGGTGACCTTACTCACGAAGGAGTAAATGGAAAATTACATTGCAACAACTCTTTAAAAAATGGATCTGCTACTCCTTGAGCCCTCAATCCTCATGTATATCTTTGGTCCGCCAGAATGTAGATCAAGTAGGATGAAGATTAAAAATAACAATATACAAGAAACAATAAGAAACTAGAAAGCTTATTCACTTCAATCAAAAGCGTGAGGCTTATATTGTGTGATTTGATCCCCAACGGAGTCACCAAAAAACTATTGGGTAAAAATTCCCCTTTCTGAGAGGAGAGATCATATCTCACACAGTTGTGGTTGAAATCTAGGTTGTGTAATCTATTGAAAAGGTGATTACATAATTTTCACCCAAAAAATTTTTGGCAACTCCACTTTCTGAGAGGAGAGATCATATCTCACATAGTTGTGGTTGAAATCTAGGTTGTGTAATCTATTGAAAAGGTGATTACATAATTTTCACCCAACATTTTTTTGGTGACTCTACCGATTTTTAGCGCTTGTGCACTTTTAGGACTTAGAAAAAATTACAAACTCAACATGTAGGAGCATTGATTTTCAGTTCTCCTACACTTTTGACATTTTTGCAAATCCCAAAAGCTGGAGGTCAATGAAGATGCTTGTTTCAAAGCTCTTCGAAACACGGAAGAGGAAGGACATTCAAACAAACTATTTGAGATTTTGGAACACATATCGAGTCGGATTGAAAAATGACCTCATTTTGAATGCTTAAACATCACGAACCTATGAAACGGACAAGTTTTGTAGGGGGTTATCCATGGATTGAGCGCTGCTAGATTCCATGATAACAATTAGTAAAGTATTGGTCATGGCAACCAATTCTTTTTTAGTTAAATTCTTCATTCATGGGTATAAATTGCAAATGAACTATCTAGGGAAAAAGTGCCCTAGAAATGGTTATATATCCACATACACAATTCACATCAAACATAGCTTAGAAAATAGAACTACATATATATTACACCTTGATCATGTTTGGAAGGGGTGTATGTAGACAATCTAGTGAACAAAGGAGGTTCCCAATACGTAGGTTTTTGGTATGGATTTAGGGTAGTATTCAAGAAATATCAAATCAACTTGAAAAATAATACTGGATTATTCATTCAATTACCATTCGATTAAGGGTGAAAGCTCTAAGATAAATATCAAGATAAAATCTATTCTTTGTATATTCAGAAGAATCACCTGGATGGATTGCTTGATTCATTGAGGCTTTATGCTAAATTATGAGGTGGGTTTCAATCCTTTACTTTTATATATTATACTCCTATAGATGGCGACCTCAATGCACTCCTAATAGGGTAGTGTAGTCTTCAAAGGGTGACTTACGGCCCAAATGGTCCTGATGAATCTTTAAGTCTCTAACCAAATCATTTTATCCATAATTTATGGATAGATGCCTACTTCATTTGGGTAGATGCCTATCTCAAACGAATAGATGAACCCCTATCTTGTATGGACAAATGTCTAATTTGTATGGTTCGATGCTTTTCATAAATTAGAAAAACACCTATCTCATATAGATAGAAGTACCTAAGCATACAAGTGAATGAACATTTAATTACTTGATTATAAAAAAATATAGTGGTATTTTTTGGTATTAATTGTTTGGGTATATTACAAAAATAAAAAAATATTCCTTTTTTTATTTTTAATTAGAATATTTATGCTTCTAGATGAAAATTCTATACTACTAAAATTTTAAAGATATGTTAGCTTCAATCAAAATATTTGAAATCAATTTTATGAGATTGTTATTTCCAAATATATCTTCTTTACTTGGTGGTTGATTTTTCATATTTTTTAATGGGTAAGCTTGTTCCTTTTTCTATTTTATTTAATTATATTATATTTTCTAATTAATGTATAGATTATCTTCCTCGTACATTCACTCCATATATTCCATATTGGTTTCCCAAAATTCATTATATTTAAAATCCATTTTATTCATCTCACATCCTCTCCATCTCTCTTTCCAAGCCTTGGTTTTTCCATACTATCCATTTTCTTTCTATTTCCTTCAAAACCCCATCACATATCTTCCTACTTTTCTAATTTTCACACCCTATTATAGTTCTATTCATTCATACCATTTTCCATTTTTCATTTTTCCATTTATCTTTTATTTTCCCTCTACCATCTTGCCTTCCTTTCTCTAAAACCCTAATTTTACCTTGTTTATGTTTCCCTACCAATTTCTCTTTAAACTTTCCCAATTTTTCCTAAACCTATGTTTTCACTCCCTTATTTTAGTTTACTTTAGAACCATATTAATCCTATTTTTATATTGTTCATTAGATATTTGCAACCTCTCTACTCATCCCTCCTTTCTTCATTGTTCCCTATTTATTGTTTTCCTTACATATTAGGGTTTTCATATTAGGAATAGGTTTATAATAGGGTGTGAATAATTTATGTAACAAGATTATTATGAAATTTTAGAATTCTACATCTTTCTATTTGCAAAGGAATTGGAAAACCAAGGTGGAGAACAAGACATTAGTTCAACTCTTGAGAATACAATAGGAGGCATCCCAAGGTTTTAAATGAAATTTGCAATATATATCCAACATTCCTATAGTAGGTATTTGTATTCTTCTATCAATAAATCTCCTTTTGAATCATATACTGGTTACTTACCACAAATTCCCTCCATTGTTGTGATGGGCTATGTACATAGAGAAAAATAATAATTGGATTCTTAAATCTTCAAAGTTGAAAGATTTGTTGAAAAAATTAGCAAATCCACATCCAAAAGAGGTTGACAAAGTAGAGATAAATAGAAGGAAATACATCACTAACATTATTGTGAACATGAGTTCCAAGTGAAGGATAAATTTTGATTGTTGTTTCTATTAGTTTTATAATCAATATCATTACCCACTTTGCTTTCATGCTTGTAGATAGAAAACTACAATTGTAAATGTGTTAATATTGTATCTCCTTGCTCTAGATTAGGATCTTTGGTGGTTGGATCTAGATCATCAATGACCACTAGGATTTTATATACTTTGAAATTAAGTTGATATTAAAGCACGAGCCTGTGGACATTTGAGCTCTTAAGACCAACTTGTCACAAACAAAAGTTTTGAGATATCATTTTGTTCGAAATGATTATTATTAAATGTGAATCATATTGCTACTAATATTGTTACCCTCACATACAATAGTTTTGGTTACCCAGAAAGGAGATCAAGTTTGGTTTTTGATGGATTAGTAAGAATATGTGTGCCCTTGTATCTCGAGGTTTTATTTCAATGTTATTGGTACATTGTCTTCATTGTAGTTATTTAATTTTATCTAATAAGTTTTTGTAAGGGAAATACATTGTAAATACATTAGAGTTGTTCATTATGGTTTTAGTTGGAAAATGTTTTGGTAAGTTTGTTTTAATAAATTAACATTGTTAGCTTAGGACTTACATATTTAGTGTACAAGGATTTTACAACAAGAACTTTGTATACTATCATTTATTTTGAGCAACCCCTTTCCCCAAATCTATAAAATGTTCACATGGCACATGGTCTAAGTGGAGTCATCAAGTGTAATTTCACTAATACAACAAAGTACATTCACATAACCTACCATGAACACTCTTCCAAGGTTTATGATTCCTCCAAAATCATCAACCCAGCTTCCCAAGATGTCACACCCCATTCTTCAACTATTAAGGACCACTCACAACACATAGTACCATCAAGTTCTAACAATGATGAATGAATGAATTTTAATAACATCCACAAGACCGTAGTCTATGGGACCAAGAGCCACAATAATATAGCACCAAGACAAAATGACCACAACACACAAGGGTAGCACTAGAAGCTATGAAAGTTTCAAACCTTTTCAATGTCAGGTCCTCTACTATGTATCTTGATCAAAAAGCCTCCCATTTTTCCTAGCCTCGTCTCAAATAAAGTGACTAGATTTCCCTCATTCATGGTGTCTTCATAATTGATATGGATGTCATTGCAAGTTGCAAACTCCATGATATAGTGTCATGTTGTCTCCACTACCCAATTGTAAAATAGATGTGTTCTCATTTCCCACTCTTATGTATAACGACATCTCAATCTCACATTGGAAATGATGCAACAAAGTCCTCAACTAGACAATTACATTATTCGCTTTCCCCTTAATTTTAGCTCCTATTTAGGCTTTTTCAACATACTTCTTTGTGGGGTTACTGCGGCAACTTTAGTCTAAGGCAACTAGAGTTGACCACCCACCCATAGAAGATCCCCATATTACCTCCCACCTTTCACCCACCCACCTATTGGAAACAAGCAACACTGAGAGGGGGGGTGAATCAGTATTCTACAAAAATTAACTTTTTTATTCTGATCTTTAATGCACTTAGAAAATTCAATCAAAAGTAATATGCAGAAACAGAAAGAAAATGTTAAGAGTAATAAGTTATTCCACTTAATTAATTATATCATATTGGTTAATTAATTAAGTCACTTATTCCTTTAGTTACTTAAGCTAAACTTAGGCACATTAATAATTGATTAATTATTAAGTGTGCACACTAGGGTTTCATTTAGGGTTTCCCTTTTAGGGTTTCTTGATCTCCTTCATAAGGATTGATCTCTTTGTAATAATTGATTCTTAATAATGCATTTTTACTTTGAGGTTTATAGAACATCTTCTTTGGTTCTGCATGTCTTTTGCATGTGATAGGTGATTACATGCAGGTGATCTTGGTTTCTAACAGAAAACAACCACAACACCATAACACAAGGATTTTTACGTGGAAACCATGTTAGGGGAAAAACCACGGTGGATGGCCAATCCACAATATGTTCTGAGTATACCCAAAAAAGGATTACAAAATGGGAATGCACTTGCATTCAGGCACACTGCCTAGAGCTCACTACTCAAGATAAGAAGGCTCACTGCCTTACAAATATTTGGATTAGATCCAAAATAATGAACTGAAAGAATAGAATCTACAAATGCTTGATTACAGTTCCGGTTACGCTCACATGTCAATCTTTTGTCCTAACTAATACATAACTTTTTCTCTGTTTTGCTCTGACTCGCTTCACAAAATCTTTATGCGCAAGTGAAACTGTGTATAAAATCACTCCAACACTCTTCTAGTATTCACAATACACATTGACAGACCACACATACATATCAAAATGATATAAGAGATCATACATATATATCCGCGACTAGCAATTTTAATCACAATAAGTCGGCTTCAAATAAAACTTGAAAATATTAGAAGTTGTCGGCTCAAATCATAAGAGTTATGCAATGCGCATCCACAATAGTCGACCATGACTTAGCTCAGACCCAAAACAAGATGAGCAAACACAAAAATATTCAAATAAACATTTCCTAAATATTCACAACACATTACATCAACTGAGTCGGCCCCAAAATACTGATAAACAGAGAAGTAACAACCGGATCTCCAAACTCACACAAGACTTAATACGAGGCACTAAGATTTTCGGAAGACACTTTAGATGTACTGACAAACCTCCCATGAGGTCCACAACTCAAAATAAAAACTAGATATTTGTAAGTGAATCGATAATTCACCAAACTGTCGGATGCTTTGTTCTTCCTAACTATCCTCAATCTGACTGTTGGTATAAGCAAATGATGTTATGTGGATTTCTCACCGACTAGGGTTTCCATCAATGACAATACCAAAAATCATTCACAGTGTCTCTTGCCAACAATCTCCCCCTTTGGCATTGATGGCAACACTTAGTGAAAAATGACTAAGTGTCGAATCAACATGAGTTACACTTCCACAAAAAGAAACTTCAATCTTGGGAAAACAACTCCCCCTATTACGACTATACATTTTTCACTATACACTTCTCCCCCTTTGACATCAATGGAAAAATTGGGGCAACCGAAACAAAATTCCAAAACTATACAGACATGAACTTGTAACTTACAAAAGTTTGAAAATATCTGCAAATTTTTACTTTAGCACTCTTAAATTTTCATCACAAACATTTTTGAGACTTTCCAAAAAAATTATGTGACCACACATTAAATAGGATTGAGCGTCTACAGTTTCAAGATTCTTCGGGTCACTGATTGCTACAACTTTTGCTTCCCTCAAAGCACTTACCATTATGTCAATCTTTGGACAAATTTGTCCCCTAAGTTCACATACTCTCCCAACAATTTTGTCATTTTCATTCTTTAAACATCTTATTTTTTCAAGTAGGGTTGTTACTTGACCTTCTTGCTGAACCACATCACCAGCTAAAGGATCAAAAGTAGCAGAAATGGTAGCTAATTGATTTTCCAGATCCTTCACCTTTTTCTCATTTCCTTCAATAAACTTAGACAGAGCTAAACAGGACTTGTAGGCTTTTCTAGCTTCAAATACAGAACCTTGAGTGTTCTTCATGCAAGTAGCTAACAGAATCTTATCCTTTGCAATCACTGCCTTCAACTGACTAAGTATTTTTCTATTAAACTCCTTTTGCACTTTATCCTCAGCAGATTTCTCAAGAGACTCAAATTGAGTACTTATAGCATTTACAAGCTTCTTTAGCTTTCCAAAAGAGGAACTTGAAGGATCCATGACATGAGTAGGCATTAGTTTCTGCATAACTCCAAATGCAAGATTCAGCAATTCACTGTCCTCTAAGTGAGACTTTAGGATCTTCTCACTAGCCTTAGTTTGAGAAATTAATGCAACCTTCATCATCTGAATTGGGGACAGAGTAGATATATTGATTGAACTTTCATCCAATTTAGGATCAAAATCCTCCTATTGCTCCATTAGAGATCTCTTCACTACCTTGGCAGTGTCTCTTACCTCCATTCTAATTTCCTAAAAAATTTCACCTTCAACCTTGGGTTCTTCTGAGACTATTTCCGGATTGCTTTTAGGAAATTCCACCTCTTCATTTTGCACCACCTTAGGAACTTCAGTTTCCATAGGTTTCTTTGTATCTTCCACATTAGGAAAAATCAGAATATCCTCAACTTCTGGAGGATCAGATACATTCACATTGTCCTTATCATTTTCATTTACCTCCTCATTCACTACCTCATTTTTTGGAACATTTTTAGTATTCATTTCCTCAAAGTTAATCTTATTCTTTGACAGAAACTCTTCCAGAATTTCCTTAGTTTCACTAACAACAGCATCAGTTTCACCAATCATGAGTTTATTTACCCTTGTCTTTCTCTTAAATTCCTTTTTAGCTTTTTCAAGGATTGAATCCATCTCATCAATTGACATTTCTAGACACAAATCTGCAAGAAAATCTCTTCCTCAGATTCTCTTCTTATGTTTCAATACTTAACCTTCTCAAATCCAAAGTATCATATAGATTCTTGGGTAGGCTAGACATAATCTCAACAAGAACTTTATTGAAAATGTTCATATGTTTTATTGTAGCTTCTTCCAGAGTTCTCTGACCAGATTCATCAAAATTTTCATACAATTCATACAAGGGCTTGAGATTACCGTCATTGACAACTGCATTCACAACTTCATCAACAGACATACCAGGTTTATCAACTTTAGCCTTCTTTCCCTTTTCTTCTTTGCTGGAAGATTTGCTTTTTTTAACTTGACAACTTGTGTTCCGGTAGCTCTTACTTATTTCAAAACTTCTTCTGATTTTGTTTCCTCATCATCTAAAACATGCTTATATGTTTATGTGCTTTTGTTCTTCTTCCTTTTATCGGAAGGTTGGTCTTGAGCTAGCTTTGTTGCAGGGGAACTCCTTGTAGATCTAGTGCAGGCAGAGGATGCACTAGGACTAGCAGAATCTATATTTTCTTTCACTTCTGCTGCTTTTGCCTCTTCTCTCCTTCTTGCTTCTCTCAAGGCTTCTACAAGTAATCCCGTCCTTTCTACAAAAACTTTTGTTTATTTTCTTACTCTCCTGACTATCACCGATTTTCTCAATTCCCCATGAACTTGCATACTTTTCTCTGCATATGTTTCGAAACTCTCTTCTCCTGGATCCAAAGATAAATTCACCAAGTGTTCTACATACATCTTCAAAATGTTTTCCTCTACTTTGTATCCCATTGGCATAATCCAAATTGTTTTGGGATCAACAGCTTCCATATGACATTGGTCAATGTCCACCATGAAGCAAATAGTATTTTTGTACTGTTCCACAATTGAAGTGGGAATTCTTTCCCTGGCATGCATCATATCCTGGAAATTTTTGAAGTAACCCCACAGGGTAGTGTTCCTGACCTAACGGTCACCCATTCCAAACAACTTGTTCCTTATCTGAACAGCTACAAACTCATCATTTTGCCAATGTACTTTTCCAATGCCCGGAACTTCATTCATGAAATAGAAAAATAAGCACAATAGCAGATTACCATATTTGAAAGTATTCTTGTCTTTCTTGATTTTGCTCAGATTTTACAACAACTGACTTCTGAGCAGCTCGCACAAGTCATACTCTTTGATTTACCATTTCATAAGCTACATAGATGGTTGTTCCGAATACAAAATTGTCCCAGCTAGAATGGTATAACTTGTACCCAATGACCATTGATGCGAATTTTGCATCCACTTTAGAAATGTCTTCTATTGTCATTGCCCTTCTATCCCATTGTGCACCAGTTGCCTCAATAACCTTATCATTCTTCACGGATTTCAAGACTAGAAGTCTACCGGTGGAATTCAGACCTGTTACTGCACATATAGCCTCTTTTGTGATTTTGAAGGGTATATTTAGCCACATGAACTAGTCATGAACACGGCTCAAAATGTATCTCACCCATTCATTTTCCTCAAATACAAAAAATCTCGCAAACTGCACAAACTTCTTCTCTTCTAGGATTTGAAATTTTGGTTTTACAATAAAATCTTCTCCAACTATACAATGGGAGTACAGATTCATTATTTGAGAGGTGCCTAACTCTTCAATAATTGCATGAATATATACCCTAATATCCTATGTGTGCAAAACTCCATACCACACAGATGAAAAATGCTCCTAAGGGTTCGATCTCAACAGACTTGTAAGGGTGCCATTTAAACTTAGGACGGGGTCTGTCCTTGACCTCTACAACTAATGGAGTGGCCATGATTTGCAAATTCACAAATTCACACGATTTTCAAAAAATACCTTTCTGTTGGATCAGAGTTCATTCACAGATTCTTCTCCACGCTTTGAATCACTTCACAATTCAACAAGGTTTACTCCAGGGCTCTTCAAACTGCTTTCCTTCAAAAATGCAAAGTGACAAATGAAGGGTAAAAATATCTTTTTATTACTTGCACAACTAACCCTTTTTGTCACAATAAATGCTTTAACCCTAGTTCATCTGTTCACTCTGATTTCAGGCATTGGATAGATAATTCTCCTACGGATCTCCAAAACTTTACAATATTGGCTCTAATTTGATCACACAACATCTGAAAGCATTGATCCACCTACTGGTCTGGTCCACATTCCAGTATCATTTGTTTGCAGGGGGTTGAAGAATTTTCCTGCTAGCTCCTCCTAGGCCAAAGGCCTAAAACTAATTCTCAGAGGAATTACCAGAAGCAAATTCTGGTAGTGGCACATTTCCTTCAACAGAGGGATTCTTTTTCACCCATTTCTTCTGCATTTTCCTTATGGTCACATCTGTAGTGACTTTCCCTTTTCCTTTGACATCTTGTTGTGTATTTTGTCTTACCAAATCTTTTCTGTACCAACAGAATCTAGCAATATGCCCAAATTTGTTGCAATTGTAGCACACAACATTTCTCTTATCAGACCAACTGTTCCACTGATTTTGCCTTGATCTTCATTGGTTAGCAATATGACCAAATCTATTGCATGCATAGCATCTGACATCTCTATGAAAGTTATTCATCACAACTCTGCATTCACTTGACTTATGACCATACTTATAGCAATTAAAGCACTGACCTAAGAATGATGGTCCACTTGGATTCATCTTGCTTCTACACTGAGAAGCCATATGACCGAATTTGTTGCAAGCAAAACAATAACCATTAAATCTCTAAGCATTTGGTTGTCTCACCGGATTTCTTCTAGCTTCATTCATCTGATTTCCTTGTCGGAATCTCCCTTGTCCGGATTTCTTTTGTCCAGATCCGAAACTTTCTCCTTCTTCATATCCAAGACCTCGCTTCTCACCATCAGTCCTTTGACAGTTGATCAGTTCATCAAGCTTGGTTGAACTAGCTTTGAATTTCTCCTTGTACTGATTTGTAGCAGTAAGTTCATCTCTGAGATTATCAAGTTGTTTTTCAAGCACTTCCTCATTGTTCTTAGATTATTCCAATTCATTCTCCAATTGGTTGCATTATTCAGATGTTTCTTTCAAGGATTGAGCAAGCTTTTCTTCATTCTTCTTTCTATCTTCAATTTCCTTGGTCATTTTCATCATGATAGACTCCATCTCATGCTTCAGGGCAGCATTTTCTTTGGAAAACTTTTCACATTCTTTTGTTTTCTCCTTTAAGGCATGATTGAGTTGTTCATCTCCCATGTTTTTTTTCTTTTGCTTGAGTTGATGACATAATTCCTTTCTTTTCTCCCTTGATTCATTGATTTTGTATTTTAATGACTGTATGAATTTTTTTGCATTTTCAAGATTTTCTTGCAATTCCCAGTTCTCATATTTTGACTGGTCAAGATCATCCAGGGCCACCATAAGTTGCTGTTGAAGACTGCTTGTATCCATTGAAAACACTTTCCAAGATCTCCCCAAGCTGTTAGACTTCTTTCGAGGAACTTTCTCTGATACCAATTGTTGGAAACAAGCAACACTGAGGGGGGGGTGAATCAGTGTTCTACAAAAATTAACTTTATTATTCTGATCTTTAATCCACTTAGAACATTCAATCAAAAGTAATATGCAGAAACAGAAAGAAAACAACCACAACACCATAACACAAGGATTTTTATGTGGAAACCCTGCTAGGGGAAAAACCACGGTGGATGGCCAATCCACAATATGTTCTGAGTATACCCAAAAAAAGGATTACAAAATGGGAATGCACTTGCATTCAGGCACACTGCCTAGAGCTCACTACTCAAGATAAGAAGGCTCACTGCCTTACAGAGATTTGGATTAGATCCAAAAGAATGAACTGAAAGAATAGTATCCACAAATGCTTGATTACAGTTCCGGTTAGGCTCAAGTGTCAATCGTTTGTCCTTCTAACTGATACAGAACTTCTACTCTGCTCTGCTCTGACTCGCTTCACAAAATCTTTATGCGCAAGTAAAACTGTGCATAAAATCGCTCCAACACTCTTCTGGTATTCGTAATACACATCGACACACCACACATACATATCAAAATGATATAAGAGATCATACATATATATCCGTGACTAGCAATTTTGATCGCAATAAGTTAGGTTCAAATAAAACTTGAAAATATTAGCAACTATCAGCTCAAATCATAAGAGTTATGCAATGCACATCCACAACAGTTGACCACGACTTAGCTCAGACCCAAAACAAGATGAGCAAACACAAAAATATTCAAATAAACATTTCTTGAATATCCTCAACACATTACATCAACTGAGTTGGCCCCAAAATACTGATAAACAGAGAAGTAACAACCGGATCTCCAAACTCACACATGACTTAATACGAGGCACTAAGATTTCCGAACAACACTTTAGATGTACTGACAAACCTCCCATGAGGTACACAACTCAAAATAACAACTAGAAATTTGTAAGTGAATCGATGATTCACCAAACTGTCGGATGCTTTGTTCTTCCTGACTATCCTTAATCTGACTGTCGGTATAAGCAAATGATGTTATGCGGATCTATCACCGACTAGGTTGCCATCAATGACAATACCAAAAAGAATTCACAGTGTGTCTTGCCAACACCACCCGGGCGGGGAACTATATGGGTGGGTGGGAATTCTAGAACTATATCCACCCACCCACAACAATTGTTCCTCCCCATCCCGATAATTGGGTAGCAATAGTAGCCGATCAATTCCAGTATGAGCAAGCTCTCGAGTGATATTGGGGATATATCTAGGGATGGGGTTGTAGTTCGATTCAAAGCCTACTACATCATATGAGTGATTGAATTGGGATCGATCCACTCAATTTCTGCTTGCAGGAGAGGGGCCCAACTAACTATCTATATATAGTTGTGTTGCTCCCCCAACTATCTAAACTCTTTAATATAGTGTGCTTTCTTCTAATCAATTTGTTTTGTCCAAATTGAAGTTCTCAATTTTTCACATACTTGTTTACATCCCCATTATAGTTTGGACACTCTTGCAAGTTATTGTCCATTTGTTCTTTTCCATCCATGTATTCTTCCCTCGACTTGGCTCCTCCATCAACATTCTAGGCCAAAAATAGTTCTCCATATTTTGAGATTTTTTAAGGTAACTTAACATCCAAACCATCACTAAAGCTTCCTACAAGAAAGCGTTTTTGTTTTAGCCAAAATAATCTCATACAAAATGTTATCATGGAATCTAGCAGTGCTCGATTCACGGATAACCCCCTACGAAACTTGTTTGTTTCCTAGGTTCGTGAAGTTCAAGCACGCAAAACGAGGTGATTTTCAAGCCACCTTGAAATGTGTTCCAAAGCCTCAAACAGTCAGTTTGAGCATCCCCTATGTTCGCCTCGCGAAGACCTTTGAAACGAGCTCCTTCGCGAAGTCTCACTGATCATACTTAGTTAAATTGTGAAAGATGTAGTTGTGCCAAAAAAGTGCGCTCTAACTCATCCAAATTTTTGGCTAAGTGTTGAAAGTGCAGTGGCGCCAAAAATCAGCAACCCTGCATAAAAAGTGATTTTCCAAAAATGTGTAGAAGCACTAAAAAAGTGCGCTCTTACACATTGTTGCCAGACTTAGCCAATTTTTGGTTAAGTGTTGAAAGTGCAGTGGTGCCAAAAATCAGCGACCCTGAATAAAAATTGATTTTCCAAAAATGTGTAGAAGCGCTAAAAAAGTGCACTCTTACACATTGTTGCCAGACTTAGCCAATTTTTGGCTAAGTGTTGAAAGTGCAGTGGTGCCAAAAATCAGCGACCTTGCATAAAAAGTGATTTTCCAAAAATGTGTAGAAGCGCTAAAAAAGTGCGCTCTTACACATTGTTGCCAGACTTAGCCAATTTTTGACTGTGGCATTATTTTCGCACTGTTGCCAGACTTAGCCAATTTTTGACTATGGCATTATTTTCGCACCTTTGCACTTTTTCCAGACTTAGTCATTTTTTGTGCAATGGTGCTGAATTTTAGCACCTTTACACTTTTCTTCCAGACTTAGCCAATTTTTTACTGTGGCATTATTTTTCGCACCTTTGCACTTTTTCTAGACTTAGCCATTTTTTGTGTAATGGTGCTGAATTTTAGCACCTTTACACTTTTGGCAGTTTTTATCTTAGTCTCTTCAAACTTGCTATATTTCCATTTCGGACCCCATTTCTTCGCTCCTGCATCGTTTTCCGTGCCTAGTTGCTCGTTTCACGCTTGCTCAACATCGTTTCTCACTTCACGCTTCCCAATGCTACTTTTTCTGCTAACACCTATTGATTCACCATCCTTGCAATTTCTCTCCAGATTTCATCAAGTGATTCTAAAGGTGACATCTTCTAATCCAGTGAACTATCCCAGATCTACAAAGAAGCCGTTATGCAGCAAGTTGAGGATGATAGTTTTTCCCAAAGCCTCAATACATATCATTTGCGATATATGGCTGACACTTGATAATCTCAAGACGCATCTTTGCAGGTGCAAGAAAATCTATTCATTTGCTAGAAGGTCGATCACAAGAGCTCACACCCTTGTAGATTACACAATCAGTCCAGATGATGCGTTCATACAGGAGACCAAGAAGAAGTATGAAGACTCCGCGCCCAAAGCAAGGAACCATGAAGATTCTTGATCTCCGATGTTGAACATTTTGATGCTTTCCTCTATGCATCTTGTAAATAGTTTTTGACATCTTAAATGCCATTTTTCGAAATGTAATCGCACCAAGTTCGAAGATGTAATCTTTTGAAAACAAATTACACTTTGACTTTGGTCCAAGTTAGGTGAGATCTCCTAAAATCGCTCACCCAACTTTCCTTAATTTCCTCAATTAGATTCCTAATTTTGCTCATCCCTCTTTCTATATAATGTGAGGGATTTCCATTGTAAATTTATCCTTTAGTATTTTGCAAGTGCTGCCCTTTTTGAAGCAAATTTGTGAAACTTTGCGTTCATGCTTTGTGAATGCAATTTGATCAATAAAGAAGAAGATTGCAAGCCAAACTTTGCGTTGGATTCGATACTTTTATGAATTGATCTTATTTGGTGGTGATTAATTGATGGAATCTGAAGGACTCTAAGTAATTTATGTAAACTTTGTGTTGCATCTATTATTTAGATTTGCATTTGTGTTTTTGTTTATCTTTCGGTTGAATAATCTATAAGACTTTGTGCTTGTAATTATTCACGCTCTTTGGATACTATTGTTGAACGATCTACAAGACTTTGTGCTTGTAATTGTTCATGTTCTCTGATAATTTGGTTGGATGATCGACAAGACTTTGCGCTTGTATTGTTCATGCTGTTCGAGGAATTGCTACGTCTAAGAAGACTTTGTGTTTCTAACGTGACAAACAACACACTTTTCACATATCCACCATTGACAAAGCTACTGAACGACTTTGTGCCTTCGTGAGCTTTCCCTTTTGTTTTATTTGTTTGTTGTTAATTACTTCCGGTATCTCTATGCTTTGCTTTGACAAGATGGAGGTATTGGCATTACTGCTCATTGTTAGTTTAGAGTTATTAAGAATTAAGAACTTTCAACAGTGAAGCATTGTAAACATCTTCTCTGAAAAAATAGAGAAGGATGAATGTAACACACCCCCCCCCCACTTCGTAAGTTTTGTTTACATTTTGTGATTACTTGTTTGTTTTACTATCGCTTCTGTCAGCAGTAAGAAGGGTGCCTCCCCTTTCCGAGAGGAGAGATTTACATCTCACATAGCTGTGGCTGAAGTCCTAGTTGTGTAATCTATCGAAAAGTTGATTACATAATTTTCACCCAACACAAAACTGAATATTTGATTGTATGGATGTTTATGATTAAATTCTTTGAATTCTCCCAACCTACTTCTATTTGTGAATTGACATATTGCTTCCCCAAACTTCACACTCATAAAAAACTAAGTGAAAGGAACAAGTCAAAAAGAATTTTCTTGGTGTTCTAATCTTATAATTTGATGCTCTTCCATCTATTTTGTGGAGTTTAAAGATTACCAAACTGCCTCTTGCCCACCCCATATTCTATCTTGTAAGTCTCCCAACTAAACTTATTGTGGAAATCAAGTCTAAGGCTCTAATATTCCTCCACTATTTCTAATAGACTCCCATTTGACACAAGGCTAAAAGTTTATTTTTTCTTAGCAAAAATATCTTGCATCACAATTCTAGGCCAAAAATAGTTCTCTATATTTTGATATTTTTCAAGGTAACTTAACATCAAACCTTCACTGAAACTTCCAACATGAAAGTGCTTGTTTCAGCCAAAAGAATCTCATTCAAAATTGAAGATTTGGTTGTGAGGATGTTTGTGATTAAATGCTTTAGGATTCTCTCAATCCACTTCTATTTATGAATTGACATATTGCTGCCCCAGACTTCACAACCATGACAGATTGAGTAAAACAAGCAAGTCAAAAAGAATTCTCTTGTTTTTCCAATCCCATTATTCAATACTCTTGTATCTATTTTGAGTTTAAATATTTCCAAACTTACCCTCTCTCACCCCATATTCTGTCTTTCAAGTCTCCCAACTAAGCTTATCGTGAAAATCAAGTATGAGACTTGAATTCTTCCACTATTTCCAATCGAGTCCAATCAATAATGAAGCTAAAAAGTTGCTTTATTTTTTCTTAGCGAAAATATCATGACTTCAGTTTTGCTAGTGTTTATTGACATCCCAACTTCCTAGCAAAAGAGCTCTAACACTATTAAGTGTTCTCTAAAACTTTGAGCTATTTTTGTAATTAGACTAAAAAAATCATCCACACATAAGAGTAGCTTTACTATGTACCCAATGAGTTGAACCCCGCTCCCCTCCGCCACCTCCCCTTCATCTTTATTTAACCACTCTTCTAATTTATCAATGTATAACCCAAACAAAGTGGAGGAGAGTAGGCAGCCCTGCTTGATGCCAAGGTCACTTCCTAAGCATTTGGACATTCCTCCTCTTGTTCTAATTTTGGCCATTACTAATTTATGTGAACTCTCGCTTTGTACTCCTTCGTGACCCCAAGTTCCTCGTCATGTTCCAAAGTTTGTCTTTGGGCATCATGACAAATGCTTTCTTAAGATCAACAAAGCAATAGAAAGCCTTTTCTCTTTGGTTGTCACATATTTTTTTGTTCGAATATCTAAGGGTTGTGTACAATTGTCAATAGTTGAGTGCCCTAGCTTGAAAACTACTTAACTTTTTGCCTTTTTTTTATGTCTAATTGCTATTTTTGTGCTCTATAATGTTTCCAAAAAGTTTTTCAAGAAGAAGATTGACCATAATCATACAATAGTTGGAAGAATTATTCATATATCCACTTTTAAAGGAAGGAATAACAACACTAGTTGTCCACTTCATAGGGAAACCATCTTGGATAACAGCATTAAAAATGCTTTTGATGTGTGGTGCTAGAACCTCTATTCCTCAATTTAAGTATTCTTCTTGTAGACCACCTATATCCTAAGATTTACTTGTTGCTAAATTCTTTATGCAATCATCTCTTAAAAAATAATGGCAGTTACTTAGTGCATAGAATATGAAAAGCTGCTTTATGAGTGGGTTAACAATAAATATGCATTATTGTTGTGTTAATACCGAGGGAAACGTCTTTATCTTAAGCCCACTCATAATACAGCTTTAAATATTCTATTCACTAAATTAGTGATATTAATTTTTAATTTAGTTCTCCATAAGCATTTGGGGTTGTGCTTTCCAAGAGAAATGAGCTCTTTACTTCAGGCATTCAATTTTTTTATTTTATTTTTTTTAACCATATCAATTTTCCATGAGCCTTCTTATTTTCTTTGCTCATCCCTTTGTCCTCAAAGGTCCTAAACACCATGTATGACCCAACGGTGGTCAAAAGGTAATGCCAAATTCAACCATTGTAAGGAGTATATCTAAATATCTTTGAGTTTTCTAGGTTTCTTGCACCTAAATTTTCAAAGTTGTGTCCCGATAAACCCCACATAAATTTGCTTGTATGGGGTTTTCGCTTGTGCAGCCAAACTCTACATTTCATCTATGGAAAATATTGACTTTGTTGGGGTTACAACCATTTAATTTTTCTTGGGGAAAACATTCCTAAAAAAATTCTCCGTCCGCATGCTGAATGAATTGCAGAAAATCTTTCTTCTAAATCTGATTTGTGTGATGAGGAGACAGCACAAGTTAAATTAGAGTTTCTTTGTGATGCGGCCACGGCCCCTTTGTTTCTACCCCTTCCCATCCTATTATATATGCTTGCTCACCATATATTAAGATTTGATATGAGTGTGACCTCTCAAGGAGATGACCAAAATGATAAATTCAAATAAGAATTGCACAACTCTACAATAGAATGTAAAGTTACTTAAGATAATCTAAGAAAGCTATTCCTGACAAAGGTAGTTCCATGAAGTGGTACACGTCAGTCAATGCTGCAAAAAAATTAGTTTCAATAGCAATTGTAAATAACCTCTTGAGAACTATGTTGAATGGCTCTGAAGCAAAAAAAAAAACATAAAGCAAACATATAAGCACAAGGTTACTAGGTATGCAATTTGCCCCAAGAAACCATCTAATATCAATTTTTCACATTTACTGAGACACGTCCAGTAGAATCTGCACAAGATTAATTGGGTCAAAATTGTCAGCTGAGCCATCTTGACACAGCCAAGATACGACAGTACCATGAATTATCCTGCATATGGGAGGCCGCAATTTATGTACAATAACTCATTCCTAGCTATCGAAGTAGCTGCCACCACCACTGAATACATGGAGACTTAAATTTAATTTTCTGGCGCTCACATGTCTAATGCAATAATAAATGTGAATGCCCCACTAATCATGATCTTTTATAAGGAAGAACTCCCTTCAGGAACAAAACAATAATTCTCAAAATCATCCTTCATTTCCTTCATCAGATTGATAACAAGGTTCAATGATAGATTCCAACATTTTTTCCTCATCTGCACCGACAGATAAAATCAGATTTAGCATGCAAGTTCTGTGAGAACTGCCTATTTCAAAAACTCCATGATAATATACAAATAATAATATTCTTTGATAGACAGAAGAATGTGAGAACAATTAAAACTCTCTCCACCACTGCTTGAGAACCAAGAAGAATTACCTAAGTCATCCTTGTCTGGGGACCTAAAGAAAGCTTCTGTCTCTGGTGTCAAAAAGGGTGAACCAGAATAACTTCCAAGGGGACCAAGATCTACATTTAATTGAAAATAATCCAGATAATAAATAATAGTTACAATAGTCTGGCATAACTATTGGAGCAGAAAAAAGAAAGATTTATAGCCAATTATCGACACATTTGGTCTAAAAGAAAGACATACCTCCATGCGTTAAATCTGCAGTGAGGTCTGAGAGACTGAAATTGCGAGGCAGCTGACATAGTGACTTAAGGGAGTCCCTTACACCGCCATTTTCCCCATCTGTGACCATGTTTAATGCACCAATGCCACTTGGACCCGGAGCATCCCCAGAGGAAAGATTTCCATCTATGGACATACCCATACCAGACATATCCGTTGGATTGAATGGGAAAGGGCTACTTGACATTACTGAAGTTGGGCTCAATGACATATCATTCATAGTTGATATGGCAGTACAAGGAGACTGCACAACAGGAGGGACTTCCATTGAAATATCTGTCAAGTTACTGCATCAATAATCATTGTTATATTTATAGCCGCGCCATCCATGCCATTTTTTAACACAAGTTTAGATGCCATGTAAATTACATTTCAAAAATTTAAATAATAAGCTCAAATCGCAATACTAAAGTATAATCAGGTAGTTCATTTTACTCTGTTCCAGGGCTCCCTTGAGAAGAGATAAAGTTTTCCTGAAAAGAAGCTCCATTCACTGCCGGAATACCAGATATTCCACAAGTCATAGGAACCATGTGTGGATGTCCGGTTGCTATAAGTGATGGTTGTGGCAATACTGGGTAACCCATTGGAAGATGGTGTGCTGCAACCAAATAGTTTTACACTGGATGAGGACAATCCATGAAATCAAATAAATAAAAGCAACTGAAAAAGATAGGTAGTTCCAGAAAACTCAATTCTCCCTGAGGCAAGAGGATGCATACCATTATGAATGGGGGCCAAAGGAAACTTCGGAGGCATCTGCATCTTCATAAACTGATACTGTTGTTCTAGAAGATGATTGAACAAAATGATCTGATTCTTTAACTTGAGCCTGGCATAATAAGCTGTAAAAAAATCATTGTTCTGTTCTTCTAACTTTTGCCACACTGCATCATTGATTGACATTGAGAAGGTAAGTTACAGTCACATTCTTAGAAACATGCAATTAGAATTTTCTGAATGAATTTACTGCAGTTGACCAGTCGCCATTATTAACCCGTTGAGGTAATATTGACTAAAATGGACTAAATAATTGACATAAGGGATTGCAAAATAGAATCATAGTAACTATTTTTACATAAAGCTTTCAATTAATCAGAAGTCAATTGGGACAATGTTAGTGCTCCATAGAAGTCCTCAAAAGGTACAAAACATGAATATACAAAAAATAAGGATCACAAATTTATAAAAAATAAAAATCCCACTGGCCAAAGGTTTACCCCATGTCCCCATGCGGCTGCTTTAAGTGTGTTTTCTGATTTAATTTGAGCAGTTGGAATGTTCCCATGCAAATTTTTAATAATGAAAATTTGATAATCTAGAATCTTTCTCTATTTTAATGGAGTGACTATTGTCTAGGAATTGAAAATAAGCTGTGAAAAAAAGGAGGGGCTGGAAATAAGCAGCAACTGCATATTGTCAAAAATGCCACATGGTTCCACAAATTTCTCTCGTTTTTAACAATTGCCTCCAATTTTTATTTCCAAATTTTAATTGTGCAAACTGTTATTAATATTATTAATATAAATTTAAGATGACTGATTAAAAATAAGCAGAAAAAATAAATATTCAAGGGGCCACCAGCTCCACAAATGATTCATAAATAAGTTGAGCAGTGACTGCTAACCAAAATAAGCTAAGCAGCTGCATGGGGACCTGCCCTTAGCATCTAGAATGCACAAGCAAAGTAATAATAATTTTTACAAGAAACCCAAGGTGATTAATTATGCCAAAAAAGCCCTCCCGGGTAAGGTTTGACAAAATACCAAAGAACCCAAAAGAATCCACGATGCTCCCTATGCCCCATGTACCACAAGGTTATTATCTAACTGTTAATTTGGGGTTCAATGGTAAGGCTTGTGATGCCGGAACTATGATTGCTCCTTCAAGTATATGGATAGGGAAATATAAGCCAGCTACAGCCTCCATAATTTATAAAGGAGGTGAAGGCCATTTAAATTTGGGATTTTGTTGAGCTATAGCTAATTGACTTGATATTCTAATACACTGTTCTTAAACATTGATTAAAAATTGCCCATCTGCTGGATCAATGCAAATTGCTACCAAAACCAACATATATAAAGGTTGAAAGTTAATGTGTATTACAGGTATTGGCTGCCATCTACATTCTTTATGCTAATTGCAATCCTCAATTCATGCCTACACCACTGAAAATCTAAATTTATACACTTGTTGCTGCTTCCACAACACGATTTTCAGTTTCCCCCTAAACAAATTCAATGGTGTTATAGAAGTATGTTGTTGTTCTAACATATTTATTAATCATTTTAATTTTTACTTCTATTTGCTGCTGTAAATCAAGAATTATGCTTGAAATCAGCTTGACCTAAAAAAAAAAAAAATATTGTGTGGGAAATGAATCCGTATAGAAGAAATGAACAGTTGAGCAATGAATACGGAAAAAAAATATCACATAAGCATGAAAATAAATGACCCAAGATATACCCTAGAGGAACCCAAATAGATGAAAACTCCAATAACATGGATAGGTGCCTCCTTAAACTGAAATCAACATGATGATAAGCCAATGCTCTTTGGATCAATCAATGAAATGCTACAAATTTATTAAGTGGTGAGCCACATGTACTAGCAAAAAGTCATGCATGTCAAACAAGATTGTTGTAAGAATTGTTAGTCAAGGCAGTTAATTACATGAAACAAGATAAAGGATTTTTCTTATTTTATCATTCAACATTTAGTTATGATAATGATGATATTGACTCTTCAATGACCAAGTGAACTGCAGATTGGAATGGTGGTTATTATAAACTTCATCACAAAGATGTTCTGGGCCACCATACCAGAGTCTAATCAATCCTACATAGAAATTCATTGATCCATACAGGATCTGAGATAAGATGATAGATCAGCAGATGGAGTCACAGAATTTTCAGGTGCAAAAATGCATCACAGAGACCAGCAGTACAAAACTGCTTGTTCTAACAGGGGACAATTTTGAAACCACTGGTTTCAACAGGGGCAGTTGCAAAACCTCTGGAATATATACCAAACCACCAGTTTAACCAAAGGGGCGGTTTCATTATGATGGCAGAAACGAAAAATATGATCCTCCAACACCTATTTAAGACATGTATGGGATTGGATTGGACCAATGGAAGTCATTCCATAGTGAATGCACCATCAATTGGAGGATTGGGAACAATTTACCAAGCATAGTCCACAGAGTGAGAGTGGAACAGAGAAGAAAGGAATTCCAGGCAGAGTACACAAGTTGTAAGGTTGAAGTATTTGAAGCAAAGAGCACTAGGAAGAAAGGAAACACACAGATTAAAAACTGTTCGACTGGTAATTCACACAAGCATGGTTTTGTAGTTGATTATGGATAAATCATGCTTGGGCGGATGAAGATATGAAGAGCTCTATTGAGACCAAATTAATAATAAAGAAGATTGCAGAGACCCTTGCAAAGGGATATTGCAAGATTTTTTAGCACCCTCTACCTTTTTCTATAAATAATTCTCAGTCTCTTGCTCCAATTACTATGCAGGAATAAATAGTCTTTAGCTTTGCTTAGTTGTCCATTAGGAAATATTCAATAACATTGATGCCAATGTGACTCCTGAATGAATCAATTTGATCAGTGTGCATACAAGTTTATATGCATGCCTGCATAGTTTTAATACCAGCAAGAATTATTTAAGGTTGAAAGCAGAAGAATGTGCCTCTTGTTCCAGAATCTCACAAGGTAATTGTCCTTTTTAAAAGCATTGGCAGCAGCCTGTACGACAAACTGGAAATGGTATGGGTTAAAGATCCTGCAGAAACATCCTAAGTTGCCAGGTATGGCTATATACCCCCCCATATCCAGTCAGGTTCAGTCCGGATCCGGGTACATCGCGGGTACACCTAGGGTTCCATTCGGGCGCCCCAGGTAACTTGTGGGTCTGAAACAAAAATAAAGACATAAAATGCCTTGGTCGCCCTAAAAGAACTCATTTCACAAACACAAAAGGCCAAAAACACCATTTTTGCCTCCAAGCTGCCATTGTTGGATTTTGAAGGTTGTGTCTTTTTTTCTTTGAAGTAGAGCTACTGTCATGTCCCCGAAATTGAACACTTTAAAAATGCAAATAAAGAAAATAACAAAATATATATTAAGAATATAAAAAGAAATATTAGCAATTCAATATTATTTATCATAAGATAATTATAATTGTCAAAGCTAAAAATATATAAATATTAATAATTTAATATTATAATGTTACACCCCAAATTGTGAAGTTACTATTTACTATTACTAGATAGGGTAAATGTGAATTCTAGAGATGAATTAATGATGCTTGTACCTTGTTTTCAATATGAATGTTATCTCACTTGATGTTGTTTTCATTTGATGTTATTCATGGTGGAATACTGCATAAAGGAGAATAGATGGTTATTGAATTGTGAATATTCAACTTTTGAAATAATTATGTATACTGCTTATGTTATGAACATGTGACTTCCGAAAGCGTGTGTCAGTGAATGCAGGCATATGAACCATTCCTCCAGGCGGAGGGGAAGTATCACTTGGGAGAGGAGCTTGGTCGGGTAATCGGTAAAGTGAACTATCTGAGCATACACACACATCACCTTAGATTGAGTGAATTGAGTCAGTTTGTGTGAGTTATTGGCAATGTTCTGAAAAAGAACTGGTAATTGTTTACTTGCTTACATTAACAAGAAAGAAAGATTACAATATATAGTAGTAGCTTAGCACTATAGATATTAATGAATCTAGCTACTACAACTAACTACAACTGTAGACATTTAAGATGTCTACCAACCTCTACCTACTATAGAAATAGTATATAATTGACCATTAAATATAGAGATATGACAATATTCTAACACCCTCCCTTGATGGTCAATCTGTCAACAACACCAAGTTGCCCCCTGAATTTGACAAACTTATCCGGGCTCAAAGACTTGGTGAGAATATCTACAGTTTGATCTGTTGTCGGAACATACTGCAGCTGAACTAATCCGTCTTCTACCAGCTTGCGGATGTAGTGACAATGAAGCTCGACATGGTTGGTACATTCATGGAAGACCGGATTTTTGGCCAGTTTGAGCACCCCTTAATTATCAGTGTACAAGAAAGGTCCTGCTTGTGACATGTGCATGTCAGAAAGCATCCTGGGGAGCCAAATTGCCTCACATGTTGCCTTAACTATTCCTCAATATTCAACTTCAGTCGAGGAAAGAGCCACTACCTGCTGCTTCTTGCTGTCCATGTTACAACACCTGTACCCAAACTGAATACATACCCAAAAGAAGATTTTTTGTCATCCACTGAACCTGCCCAATCTGAATCTGTATAACCAATCAGCTTTGGATCCTTGCATCTACCATACAGAATGTCGTAATCTGAAGTGCCCTAACATATCTCAGCACTCACTTAGCTGCAATCCAATGATCATCTTTTGGAGCTGTCATGAAATGAGAAATGTAGCTCACAGCAAAACTGATATTAGGTCTAGTGGCAGTGAGGTAGATGAGACTGCCCACTAGTTGCCTAAATGTCGTTTCATCGACCGGAGGTGAATCAAAGGTGGTTGATAACTTCAGCCCCTTCTCCATAGGTGTGGAGGCAGGTTTACAATCCTGCATCCAAAATTTGTCAAGCAGACTTCTGGAATATTTAGACTGAGAGATAAAAATGCCACCAGCGGTTTGCCAAACCTCAATACCCAAACAATAATAGAGAAGCCCCAAATCTATCATGTGAAAAGCCTAACACAAATCCTGTTTGATTGCGGCAATCAAATGTGTTGAACTGCCAGTAATGATCAAGTCATCAACATAGACAACAAGAAACAAGACATCATCACTAGAGTGCTTGACATACAAATTAGAGTAAGAAGGGTTGCGCTAAAAACCATGATCAACCAAGTACAAATCAATCTTGATGTACCATGCACAAGGAGCCTATTTCAGTCCATAAAGTGCTTTAACTAGTCTACAAACCTGATGTTCTTTTCTGACAACCTTGAAACCAGGAGGTTGCGTCATGTAGACTTCTTCCTGCAATTCACCGTTGAGGAAGGCACTTTTGACATCCATCTGATGAACTGTCCATCCAAACTGAGTTGCAATAGCGAGAAGAAGATGAATTGTGCTCATCTTGGCAATAGGAGCAAAGTCTCCTCATAGTCAATGCCCTCTTGCTATGTGAATCCCCGAGCGACCAATCTTGCCTTGTATTTATCCAGGTAGCATCGGCATGATACTTGACCTTATAAACCCATTTGCAGCTGATAGGTTTCTTCCTAGGAGGAAGATCAGAAAGAACCCAAGTGTGATTCTTCAGAAGACTATGGTATTCTGTCTACATAGCCTTTTCCCACTCTGGAATTCCTGTAGCTTCTGAATATGTCTAGGGCTCATAGATGTTGTGGATGTTGGCCATAAGAGCAAAATTGACTATGTTTTGTTGCTTGCTCTTTCTACGAGCTGATCTACCCTCAATGAGTTCATCATCATGAAGATCTCCAATAGTCTTGAGCCACCACTTAGGCCGACGAGTAGAAGTACCAACATCTGGAATAGGAGAAATAGCATCTCCTGGGATTTCTAGAACAAAGTCATCTGGATGTGAGTCCTAAGGAAAATCAGGTGGTGCTACATCATGACCGGTAGACTCCTCATCTTCAGAGTCAAAATGCTCTAAAGCCCTCCCATCAGGGGAACCAAGAGCAAGACGAACACCCTCATCAGAAACCTTCATAGGTTGATCCTCAAGACTGGTCATAGGAAGAAATGGATCAGTAGTCTCATCAATCATAACATCACGACTGAATATGAGACGATTCGTCTCCATGTCAATCAACCTGTATGCCTTGTGATTGTTGTTGTAACCAGTAAACATAAGTTGTTGGCTCTTGGAGTCCAATTTGGCACGCTTGGCGTCTGGAATCCAGACATGAGCTGTAGAACCAAAGACTTTCAGATGGCCCACCTTAGGCTTACGTCCTGACCAGGCCTCTTCAAGATTCATCTTCTTAACGGCCTGTGTAGGTGATCGATTCAGGAGGTAGACTGCAGTATAAACTGCTTCAACCCAATATTTCTTAGGGACATTTCTATACTCCATCATAGAACAAGCTATTTCAGTAATGGTGCGATTCCTACGTTCAACAACACCATTCTGTTGAGGGGTGTATGGTGTGATGAGTTGGCGTTTAATGTCATGTGCAGCACAAAAAGTAGAGAAGTCAGTTGAACAAAACTCCCCCCCATTATTTGACCTTAGAGTGACAATCTGAGACACTGATTCTTTCTCAACTAAGACCTTATATTGCTGAAATGTACTGAACACGTCTAATTTATTTTTCAAAAAATACACCCACATTTTTCTATTGAAATCATCAACAAATAATAAAAAGTACCTGGACCCAATAACAAATGGAGTGTTCATTAGTCCACATACATCAGCGTGAACCAATTGAAGTACCTTGGAGGCTCGCCAAGAATCACCATCCAAGACTGGTGTCCGATGCTGATTTTGAGTTTGGATCTCAGGTAGACCAGCAACCAAACCCTCCTGAGACAGTTGAGAAAGATAGTACACATTCAAGTGCCCATAACGTTGATGCCAAAATTTGCTGATGGAAGTACTCCTGGCTGCCAGAGCGTGCTCCTGAGAATCACCGGAATCAGCAAGTCTATACAGACCATGAGCCTCAAGGCCCATAGCTATCATAGTAAAAGTCTCCCTATCAACAATGCTGCAAGCGGACGAACTAAAAACACATCCAACTAGGGAGAATGCCTCATGATCTGGCTGACAGAGAGAAGATTATGTTCCATGCCTGGAACATAGTAGACATCGAGATATATTAAATTTCTCCCTCCAAAGTGAATCTAAACATTGCCCTTACCCAAAGATCACTGAATCAGTGAATGGTTCATATTTGGTGAACCAATCCCAATGATGAGTAAAATGCCGCGAAGCCCCGGAATCAATATACCAGGCAGAAGATTGTATTGAATCTGTTGTTCTCTTGGCCATAAAAGCATAGAATGCAGATTCTTTCTACTCAAAGTGCTCTACGGCATTTGCCTTTTGTTGAGACCCTCCCTGCTTCTTTTGTTCAAAAGCCAATTGAACCCGCCAATTTGTTGAGACCCTCCCTGCTTCTTTTGTTCAAAAGCCAATTGAACCCGCCAATCAGCCTTCATGTGACCATATTTATGGCAATAATTGCACTGAACGTTCTTCTTCTTCTTGCTGTCCTGAGAAGAAACAGAGCCTTTCAGCTAAAAAGATTGAGCTTTCCCTTTGTTCTTAACAGAAGATTTGGCAGAGAATGCTTGCTCTGTGGAGGTGGAACTGGTACTGCTCCCAAACTGCTGTCTCCAACGACCCTGTTGTAGAAGCTTGTTACACAAGTCTAGAAACTTCAAATCAACATTTGTTGAAGTAATATTCAGTGTTTCAATGAAATGCTCATAAGATTTCAGCAAACTTTTCAAAGTAATGACGACCATGTCCTCTTCCTCCATTGTTCGACCAATCGCCTCCAACTAATCACAAATGTCCTTAATCTTTGTTAGATGGTCCTATAAGGACATTTTCTCATCCATCATGATGGAAAAAAAAGCATGTTCTTGAGAAAGAACGCTCTGCTCTTGTCGGAGGTTTCATTAAGGGCCTTCAAATGATCCCAGATTTCTGTAGCAGTTTTTCCAGACGGTACTTGAGGTCGCTGCTCATCTGTGACTAAGAGTTTGATGAGCATGACGGCTTCCCAATTGCGTTCATCCCATTTGTCTCGGTCCTTTCTGGCTACAGTGGGACGAGGTGAGTTCCCCAAAACAACCTGATCGAGGCAACGATATTCAAAGATCATATGCATGCGCTGCTTCCAGGTGTTGTCATTCTTCCCATTGAACTTCTGGCTGCTTTCGAGCATTATAGTTGTCAGAGATGCCATCACATACCCTGAAGTCAAACTGGTGAAGGCACAAAAACCACTACACTGAAAACAAAAACAAGTTCTGCAGGACAAATTCCAAGGAAAAAATCGAAACCCTAGCACGGATTTTGAGGTATAAAACCAATGCAAAGTTTTTAAGACAAAACCCATAAAATTTCGACAACACCCACGTGCACAAATTTTGAGGCATGGAAAATAAGGCACCCAGAAAAATCTAAAGACAACCCAGTTGAGATCTCAAAAAACCCACCAAGAGTCTACAATAAAAAAAAAATCAACTTGAAAAGACAGGTCAAAACCCTAGCCGAGTTGCAGAAACCCTAGGCGGCCATGAAAAACAAGAAAAACGGCTTGCACAGATCAAAAAATGCATCCAAATGAGGAGATAAAATGGCGTCTAAGCTAGGGCAAAGAGGACGTCCAGAATGAAGACCAAGGAAGGGCAAAAACACGTGTCCAACAAAGAAGAAATTGCGGGCAGAAAGGAGCAAAAACAGCAACCAAAAAGAGCCTTCAAAAACGCAGACTTGCAGGGAGACACAGAAGTCGTGATTTGCAAAAAAAAAAAAAGCAACCCTTTTCTTCGTCTGTCGGATGCCCAACACCAAACTCAAACGGATCAAAGCCATGAACAGATATCAATTCGTCTGTGGGTTGCAGACAAGTGACGAAAAAAAAAGAGCAAGAATGAAGTCACATCTCCTAGGCACAGGTTAAGAAACCCGACAAAAATCATAAGTCTGAGAAGAAAATCCGACGCATTCACAAGAAAAAACTTCGCCTGGCAAAAAAAAATCCTTCTAAAATTCGTTTTCAGAAAAAATAAACTTTTTAAAAGACTGAAAAAATTCCTTTCGAAATTTTTTATTGAAAAGCAAATTTTTCGAATTTTCAAAGGATTGCATGCTCTAATACCATTTTCTGAAAATGAACTGGTAATTGTTTACTTGCTTACATTAATAAGAAGGAAAGATTACAATATATAGCAGTGGCAAAGCACTATAGATATTAATGAATCTAGCTACCGCAACTAACTACAACTGTAGACATTTAAGATGTCTACCAACCTCTACCTACTGTAGAAATAGTATATATTTGACCATTAAATATAGAGATATGACAATATTCTAATAGGTAAGTCATTCGTAGCTTTTATGTTTGCATTAGGAGTCTTGTCTACTTTTGTATGCTTCCATGAGTGATGTTTATCTATGTATCTGTCTTGTGATATTACGATCATTATGATGGTAATGTAAATGGATGTAAGGAAGTGAACATATATACATGTATATAGTATATGCACGTATCCATATGTATATACATATCGATACAAGCGTATGTTGGCAAACAAATATGCTCATATAGATACATCGATATGGTATACTTACATATACATGCACATAGAGGAATATATACATGTGTATATATGCACACATCTTGTATTATGTGGATATTAATAATATTATTATTATTGCCTCCTGAATTTGCATATATATATATGTATTTAAATATATACATATATATAAAATATATATATGTTTATAAATATATATATATAATTGATATTTTCTATTCTTCAATGGAAATCGAATTATTTCCAAATCAATTAAATATTTATCTTCAAACTATGGAAATCAAAGGATTTAAACTTTGGAAATTGAAATATTTACAAAAATCCTTATCAAACATTTGAATCAGAATTGAAATCCAATGTTGAAGAAGTCGCGCCTAGTAAATGCGTGCAAAAGTTAAATGTTTTGACAAAGTCCTTTGCATTGAAACAAATCCAACGCAGCCTGGAAAAGAGGCAAGGTGTATACATTTTAAACAATGACCATTTCTCTAATATCTCCTAAATCCGCCATTTCTTAAGAACTAGCGTCACATCTGATAAATGTTCCCGTAGGTGTTGATTGGCACAATTTCACAGTGTGCCTTTGAAATTGACTTTCCAGTGCTGGCACAAAATGAAAGCCGACTCACCATATTGAAACCGAGTAAGGGAGAGAAATTGTGCCACATACTGGGTTGAATATTTCATATTTTAGTGGTGGCAAACCACATGCCATCAGAGAAGGAAATCGTTGGGCTGGGATTCTATAAATAGTCGCCCATTCTCCATTGTTTTGATTCATTCACTCTTGATTGAGAATTCACTCTTTGCTTAGCATTCACCTTCATTCGGGAATTCAATGATAATTATTCATTGCTCTCATCCTTAATATTCAATCTTATTCACTCATTCATATTACTCTTCCATTCACAGTTTGTGATCACCAGCCTATGATGTTTTCCATATGCATATATTATCTGGGCAACATTTTCAACAGTCATTCATCAGATTTCTGAGTGACATTTGATACAAACAATCTTCATTTTTTTTACTATCATTAGTATTCATCAGCTTTCACATTTTTGTGAGATTGTTTACATTGAAGTGAAACATATTCTACCAAAGGAATACGTTGATTCTACTACTGTTTTTTGAGAGTGGAAAAAGGGGAAAATTTGTGAGGAAATCATCATCATTTGGAGAAACTGGAAGTTAGCTTGAACTAGAAGTAAAGGCAGCTCTACCTTCAATTTGGGAAAAGCGTTCACACCCATGGGATATTCTTCTACTATTCTTTTATTAAGACTTCTATGTTGTTTGAAAAGTATTATTGTTTGTGTATAGGAAGAATAAATGCTCTCTTTTTTAAAAAAAAGGAAAAATGAAGCAATTCTAGCTATGTTTTACATGTTTGTAATAATCTCCATAATAGGAGAATGTTGTTTGTTTTAGATATTAATCTAATAGGCTTGATTAAGTGCAAGAGTCATTGAAGTACACCAGCTAAGTTATTAAGTTAACTAGGAAAGTTTGTGTTTACTCCTAGGAGAGGTCATTCAGTATAGGAGAAGGTTTTGTATACTTATTTTTAAGTAGATTGTTTGAAGGTATGTTATCTGGGATGACGGACTATCCATTGAAGGATATACCTAGCTTGTGTAATTACTTAATAGACTAGATTGTTGTAGGGAAGTCTGGGATGATAGATTATCCAATGAAGGACCACACCTATGCGTAGTGTAAGATAGCCTTAAGTCAAATCAGCCCTGAGTAATGTATGTGATAGATGACTCTCAATCATTTACTGAATTAAAACACTTTGGCCAAAGTAGTGCAATGTACAAGGCTCCACTTAGATTGTGTGATGCTTGAGACTACACTGTCAGTTCACCATGATCCCTTATGCATGCTAGTTCGGGATTGTGAAATAGCAAGTTCTAGTTATGTAGGACACAGCACTATGCTCAGTTGGGTTGTCGTTATCGGATACTCTACCAATCTCTTCGTTTGAAGGGAAGGGACATCTACCAAATGGTAGATGTGCGGGGGACCACATTAAGAGTCTGTGGTTGGCAGAAAAGCGCCCCTAGTGATTCTTCTCCTCCACAACAGGCAATAGAAGACACCAAGATTTGAGAGGAAAGGAACCTGGACCGTCTTACTACTATTTGTTCAAAAGCTCCATGAGTTATGTATGTATTTATATGCTTTCGTACTCTAATGTTTATTGAAAAGAAAAAGTATTTCATGTTGAAATATATTGTAACTGTATTTGAATTAACAATAAAAGAAAAGAAAAATTTTATTGTAATGGCTTTGTTACTCATTATCTTTACTTGCTGATGTAAAATTAAGAAATTTTTACTTTACTGAAGGGTTGGCACGTTACATATAATAATTATAATTATCACAAAGATAATATTGTACTTATGAAAATATAAATATAAATACCAACATCCTAAATATTATTATGGTAAATATTGAAATAAACATTCAATTAAATAAACACATAATATGCTAATATAAAGTTAGTAAACGACAGCACTATATGATTAATATTACCAACAGCGATTGTTAATTGACCACTAAAGCAGCAATTTCATAATTAAATAGGCAACGATCAAGTGTTACTACTTTATGGGAAGGTGCATACAAACTGATCGCTTCCTTTAAATAGACCTCTTTCAATAAAGTCTTCCCCCCTTATAACACACCTCTTGGGAATAAAGATGGTATATAAGAAATATAAAATCGAAGGAGGATGGGAGGATCCTAGTAAGGTAGCGATAGGAAAAGCAGGCTTTGCAGCAGTGATACCTTAATTAAGGGAACACTACACTATAGAAGGCAGCGAGGAATATTAAATAAGAGGAGCACGATCAAGTGACATCAAATGGGATGGAATAAGAAGAATAGATATGTAAATATATATCTATATGGATAAGTAAATATATATATAAATAATATGTATCTACAGGAGTAATTATTGTAAGTCTAGAAATTACTTAATAATAATTATGGATATATATGTATATGTTTAGATATGTGAATTATATACGATTATGCAATAATGATCCTTGCAGAAATTATTGAGCCTTATAAGTAATTATGATTTTAATATAAAAATAGATTATATATATATTTATATATATCTTTATCCTATGATCAATCAAGTGTAAGGTAGAGGGAATCAAGTTAGGAGGATGCAGTTTACAAGCCTCCCATGCTAAGTAGGCTACCTCAAGGGTGGAATTGTCTTGGTCGGGCGTTCCTGCCACTTGGGGCCAAGGGGTGGGTTCAATAGTTTACAAGCACCCCCTCCAAGGCTCTCCTATCAAGCCAAACTATGATTGATTGTTAGGATGGAACCAAGGAGTCTCAATCATAAAGAGGATGGATAAGACAAACATGGATAGAAAAAGCAAGTACAAGTGTATCCACTAAGCACGCCACTCCGAGGGTGGAATTGTCTTGGTTTAGACGTTCCTGCCACTCGAGGCCAAGTGGTGGGTTGTCTTGGTTGGACGCTTGTGCCCTTGGGCTGAGATAGATAGCTTTGGGTGGACTTATCCTACTTTCCGAGGGTGGAATTGTCTTGGTCTAGACGTTCCTGCCGCTCGAGGCCAAGTGGTGGGTTGTCTTGGTTGGACGCTTGTGCCCTTGGGCTGAGATAGATAGCTTTGGGTGGACTTATCCTACTTCTCATCCAGGTCCTATTATGAATGAAATTTCCACTACGCATTATGGATATTGGTAGTTTAGATAGTCTTGGAATAGTTATGTATTTTAAATAGACAAGGCATTTATTATGTTCAAATCACGTGAATTATATTTCCAATATTATCTAACATGATTACAAGACCTAAAGCCAAGATTATAATCCTAACTACATTAAGCTTGTGATTCTAGGGCAAGATTTAGGGTAACCCCAAAAGGGGACATTACAGCTACGAAGGAGTTAGACCTACAACAAGAGAAAAATAGCTACACAAAGAAGATCTAAACATCAAAGGTGAGTGAATCTTTCATCTTATTTCAAATTTTTTCAATAATTTTTTTCAAGATTTTTTAAGTTATTTTTTGTTTTTTTGGTAAGTTTTGAATTTTATGAACTTTTAATGTATAATAAGGGGTTATAATGCCAATTTTTTCTAAAAAAAATTAGTTGTGTTGTTAATTTGTAATTTTTTTTAATTTTAGGTTCATATAGAATGGCCGATAGTTCTAATTCAGTTGGCCCAGATGCAAAGAGTCAATTGAAATATGATGCATCGTCACCTCTTTGGCGACATACAACAATGATTCAGCAAATTCCTCGTGGTGGGGGTTATGTTTGGCATTGTAACCAATGTGGAACTCAATATAAGAGCTCATACTTTCGAGTGAAAGGTCATTTATGCGTTATTCCTTTGCACCGAATAAAAGTTTGTCTCAGGCCCAATAAAAAAGGGCTGCCAAAACACCAAATATTGGCTTATATTAAAGAACAAGAGGAGGCTAACATGGCATGTAATAAATCAAAGTCTATGGCACATCCTCTTGCCAAGAGAAGCTTGCAAAGACCTCCTAGTGGCTTATCACAACTAGCTGGCCCACATCCTTTCATGCAAATGCCACCATCTTCTAAAGAAGATAATGTTTCAATTACATGAAAAAGAGGCCCATTGGAGAATGCCTTCAAAAATGAAGCAAGGGAGATTGCAAATCAGAGCATTGCTCATTGCATTTATGGCAATGGACTTCCTTTCAACCTTGTTAGATCACCTTATTGGCGGACAATAGTGACAACCATTTCCAATACGACTTTTGATTATGTTAGTCCTACGTATGAAAAGGTGCAAACCACCTTATTAGCGAAGGAGAAAGCTTCAATAGAGGCATCATTAAGAGTAATCAAGGATACATGGCCTGAAATAGGTATGTCCATCATTTTTGATGGATGGAAAGATTGCAAAAATAGACCATTGATCAATGTTATAGCAGTGTCCCCTAAAGGGGCAATGTTTTTGAAGGCAGTCGATTGTGAGGGGCAAATAAAAGATGCAAGTTTTATTGCAAATATCCTCATAGAATCCATTGAAATGGTGGGGTCTGAAAATGTTGTCCAAGTCATAACAAACAGTGCTAAAAATTGTAGGGCAGTTGGGTCTATAATGTAAAAGTTGGTATAGAATAACTCCTCACCATGCAAGATTTGGCTGAAGATTTTAGCCACCCAAGATCTAGGCACTTCATGAAAGCACGAGAGATCAATATGCAATGCTCAAGATTGCAATGGAATTCACTCCAATAATGTATTATATACAATGTATGAGACCACCTGGTTATATAGACAAGGTGAGACACAAGATTAAACAGGATTATGACAAGTGTCTTAATCCTATGACATGTGACAACTTATCTCTACTACCTAGGACACGTGTTACAAGTCAAAAATAAGATAAGATCTAATGACAACTAACACCTTCTAGAAAGATTCCTTCCTAGGAACTAAGTAAACTTAACATGTAAATAAGTCCCCTAAATCCCCTAGTAATGAATTAACTAGGTAAAAGACTTTATTTACACCAACATATAGTGGAAGGTACATATAGTCACATTTTTTGGACACCGTGTGCAGTCCACTCAATTTAATATTGCAAAAGATTGGCACACAAATTGAGTGGGTCAAACAAATCTACACGAAGGGCGAGCAGATCCAAATGTATGTGACTAATCATCATATGTCACAAGGTATCTTCAGGACCTTCCCCAAGTTGGAGTTGTTGAAGGTAATTTAAATTTGATTTTTTAATATGTTTTAATTTTCTAAGCTATATTTTTCATTGTTGATTTGTGACTTGTATTTTTTAGACCATGTTGCGTTGTCGATACCAGTGTTACGAGACTCGCCTGGACTCGCCTGAACTCGGCGAGTCTTGAGCCGCGCACCCTTGGCCAAGTCTTGGGAGCGCAGGCGCGGACGCGGCCGCGTCCAACCACGTCCAGGCCGGACTCGCTGCACGCGCCACATCGAGGCGAGTCCCGATCCCTGGACGCGGCCAGCGGCAGCAAGCAAAAAATCCAATAAAAAAACAAAAAATGAAAGTTTAAGTTTGTTTTTTTTTTGTCTTATATTATCTCCCCAACCCTAAAAGCAACCTCATTCATTCATTTGGCAAAATAGGAGGAGAAGAGAGAGTTGTGAAGAAAAATAGGAGGAGAAGAGAGGGCAACCAGCACAGCTGTTGAAGACAAATCCAGGGTCATATATCATTTGGGAAGCTTCATACCAGCAAGGAGGTGCATTGAGAGCTCATTACCAGTGATTGGGAGGAGTTTGCATTGCATTCCAAGCCAAATCTAAGAGGTAAGTTTGATTTTAATTGGTTTTTTTTGTGTTTTTTTAACAAATAATTCAGTGTAATTTGTAAAATCATTGTTTTTTTGAGTTTGCATTTTTTTTTTACAAACCTACTTGCAACTTAAATAATTTTAAAAACCCTACTTGTTATTGCAGCCACATTCATTTGCAAATCAAACCATATTATTATTTTCACAATGTCTCAAACCCCAATCAGAAAAAACCCTGCTTGGAAACATGCTGAAATCTTTCTCGGAATGAAAAGAGGAGAAGCAAAATGTAACTATTGCAAAACAATAAATCATGGAGGCATAACTAGATTAAAATACCATCTTGCACGCATACCCATCTATGATGCAGTGGACTGCACTGTAGCACCTCCTGAGGTTGTTCATGAAGTGCAAGTGCAATTAGAAACTTTTGAAATGCAAAAAGAAATGAAAAAGAAACAGAGGCAGGGGTTGGCGAGTGTTGGAGTTGGACAGGGACTTGGTGCTGTTGGAGATGCTTCTTCCATGCCTCCATACCGTCCTAGTGCTAGTGCTTGTGCTAGTGCTTCTGCTTCTGCTTCTGCACCAGCTATGCCTATGCGTACTCCTAGTGCTGGTGGTGTTGCTACTACTAGTAGTAGTGGCAGTATTAGCATTGGCCCTAGAGTTCGTAAATCGAGGGTGGACTCATATTTTGTACCACGCACTACTCCTGGTTCCCAACCGTCGCTTGAGAGCATGGGTTGGAACAAGGATGCACATGATGCAGCAAAAAAGACAATTATAGACTTTTGGCACTACTGCACCATTCCCTTCCATGTAGCTAGGTAATTATTTTTCGTTTAATTGTTTTGAAATTTATATTTAAATTTTAGAATCTAGATATATCTCATTATCAAATTCAAATTTAAAGTTAAAAACTTAAAACTTTTCATTTTACAATACTTATGTAACTTATTAATTTATTTATGACATGTTTTAGGTCACTTTTCTGGCAAAACATGATTGATGCCATAACCATATGTGGGGCGGGGTTCAAAGCCCCTAGTGAAGATGAATTAAAGGGCCCACTTTTGACTCAAAAGGTGGCAGATGTGAAAGCACAATTAGAGGAGCAACGCGTGCAGTGGAGGAGGATTGGTTGCACCATCATGACTGATGGTTGGACCGATAGGAGAAATAGGACGCTGCTTAATTTCCTAGTTTCCTCCAGAGGTAATTGTACTTCCCTCAATGCATTGAAATTTGAATTTGATTTAGTGATTAATAACTTAATATGGCTGATTTATGTTTTTTAATTTATTGAATAATTGGTTTTGCTTATTTTTTCAGGTGACATTGTCTTCATGAAGTCCATTGATGCTTCTTCCCAATTCAAAAATGCCACATACCTATGTGAGGCTAAAGAGGAGGTGATAGCTGATGTGGGGGAAGAGAATGTAATGCAAGTGGTGACAGATAATGCAGCAAATTATGTTGCTGCTAGTAGATTATTGATGGAGAGGCACCCTACTATATTTTGGACTCCATGTGCTGCCCATTGCATTGACCTCATGTTGGAGGATCTTGGCAAGCTCTCATGGATCAAAACATGTGTGGATGCAGCAAAAAATGTTTGCAAATTTGTATACAATCACACATGGGTGCTTAACCTTATAAGGCAATACACGGGGTTGAGGGAGTTGTCTCGTCCTGCCATCACTAGGTTTGCAACAAATTTTATCACGATGCAATCCTTGATTCGGTCAAAGGCAGCTTTAAGGCGCATGTTTACTAGTGAGGAGTGGTCTTCCTCATCCTTTACTACAAGCACTGCAGGGATTGTTGTGGCTAATTGCATTTTTTATGAGCAAGGGTTTTGGACACTAGTGGACGAGATTGTGAAGGTAAAATTTAATTCTTTATTATGTTTTAATTTTTAATCATATCTTACTTTTACTTGTTTATTTTCGTTCACACTTATTTGTGAAACATGTTTGCACTTTGCAGTTTATTGAGCCCTTGCTAGTTCTCCTACAAGTTGCAGATGGGGAGAAGCCCGCAATGGGCTACATATATGAGGGCATGGATAGGGCCAAAGAGGCCATTAGATCAGTCTATGGTGAGTTGAGGAGAATATCGTCCCATTTGGGATATCGATGGGGAGATGGCCAAACCAACTTCATAGGCCCATCCATGCAACGCATTTCTAAATCGGCCTTCAATTTGTGGTGATTTCGAATGGAATAGAGGAGTTCTTAGTGGGCTCTACTACGTGTTAAGCCGTTAATTTACTGGCTATTCTTGCATAGATAGTCTGAGAGGAAGATAGATGCCTTCACTAAGGCGAGGGAGACTTCTTTGCACGTCAAATGTGCAAGAATAATAGGACAACATTACTGCCAGGTAAAAATATATTTAAGGCAATAATTTTCATCCTTTTATATTATAATTTATTATTAAATGTTGAACTTGAACTTGAAACTTGAAATGAGATTGATTTTGTTTCTTTTTCTCATCTCAGATGGATGGTGGGAGATGTTTGGTTCTGATACACCGAACCTGCAAAATGTTGCCATACGAATATTGAGCCAGCCATGCAGTTCATCCGGTTGTGAGCGCAATTGGGGTATGTTTGAGCACATACACTCCAAGAAGCGCAATAGATTGACAGTGGAGAGGATGAATGACTTGGTATATGTTCATTACAACCTTCGACTCAGATATAGGAAGCTTTTTGACCATGACGACACCCCAATCAATCTAGAGGAGGTTGATCCACAGTCTGAGTGGATCGCTGAGGCTACAGATGCAGTCTTTAGTGATGAGGACCTTGATTGGGTG
>VDFB02042289.1:0-15988 GCA_007258455.2 Sequoia sempervirens
TGTAATGGAGATCAGCCATGGAGAATGAAAACATTGGGTGAGATTGTTCTATTTTATGTGTTTTCGTTCATTGTTCCTTTGCACTTCATTATTTCTTTGGGTTTATGCTTTCAATTCATTTGATAAACTAATCCTGAAAATTAACCCTAAGATACATTGGTGAACCACAACAAAACGTTAGACTGCTCGAAAAGTGCAAACATAGAGTCATCTCTTGTCAAATTCTGTCATGTCAATCAATCAGTCTTTGTCATTTGTCCAAACTACGTTGTCTCTGTGCATTTGCTACGTAGGAAAGACTCATATTTGAGTCCCTGAGACATTAGGTCAATCCTTTTAGGTTGTCAAAATAAAATCATGGCGCAATCTTTGGTCATCAATACAAAGTCATTGGTCGTGTCGAACTACAAGGTCTTTGAGTGCATGACATAGGCAAGGCCATGTGTCGATGAGCCCCCGAGGTTGCACTAGGTCAATCCATTAGGGTTCATGGAACTACACTAGCACACACGTCAAAATGTCTTCAGGACAAAGCAAATAATTCCTAAACGAATAAAACTCATAAAGAAAATTATGGCAATCATTTATTCAGCATGACAATCTCATCAGCACATATGATCATGACAATATCGACATATGGTCAACACGGGTCAAACTCGGTCAAAACAAGTCAAGACATCATCACCTGTCAAACTGTCAACTCTTGGTTAGCCTTCAGATGTGTCCTTCTGAAAGATAACCTCTATCATTCATGCCTTAGGTGTTGGATCTCAGTTGTGTTTATGGTTTGTCCTTGATGACAAAATCTTTTTCAGTTGGCTCTCTTTCATGATCAGTCTCAGTTTGGATCCTTATGATTTATAATGGCACTTCTTTGATGTCTCTTGGCTATTAAAGAAAGTTATTTGTTATGTTTCAATTTCATGATGATGATAAGAATTCTGGTTCAACCTATGAATGCTATTTCTATGACTGACAAAGCTTGTAAGTTGGTTTCTTTGTCAGGATGGTTCTCTTTGCATATCACAGGCTTACACATATCGACATGAGTATGGCAGGGTATCCCCGATCCTCTTTGAAATGTCTGAGTTTCCTATCAGCATGACATTTCAGATGTCATGGCGATTGATTTTATCATAGAGGCTGCTTTCAGCGTGACTTTCCCGTTGTCTTGGTGATAGCAAAAAGGTCTTTCGGCATAAGATTTTTCCGTCGGTATATGGTCATAGTGAAATTACCTTGTCTCACCGATTGGAGGTTGAATGGGAACTTTTCGGCAAGTGCTGGGCGGTTTCGGTGAAGGGTCATAGTGAAAAGATTGTGTCTCACCGACCGTGCACCAAAAGGTCTTATCAAAAAAGGTTGTGGCTTCGTTGAAATGTCATAGCGATTTTGTTATGTCACACCGACCGGTGGTGGATAGAAGTCTATTGGCAAGAGCTTAAGGCTTCGGCATGAGGTTATAACGAATATGCAATGTCACACCGACCGCCATTGGACAATTGCTTTCGGCAGGACATTCTGGAAGTCTCGGCGAACAGGTGTGATTTCGGGGTGTTTTGGTATGACTGAAATGATCTACAAGATATCTCCCTAATAGGTTGAAGTTACAACGAAAAATATAGGATGGATGGACTTGTTAGCAAGAAAAATGATATGTTACGGGGACAATGTGTATCAAGTGACCTTCGGTGAAAAAAAATCTATTCTATGAGAGGTCTCTCTGATTACGTATGGTCACAGCGATAGTGAGTGAATCTAAAGGGAATCTCGGTGAGAGATTAGCATTGTCTCAGCGACTCAATGAATAAAGTTTCCTTTCGGTATAACAAAGTTGTTCTATATGATGTCTCTTCGATATCAAAAGTTATAGCGATAGCAAATGATGGTTTCTCTTTGGTGAGAGAACCTTTTTGTCTCATCGACCAGAAGGATGTTATGGGCTCACGGCATGACATTATGTATTCAATATGACTTCTCCTGACTCTGATGGATCTTGGCAAAAGTGACAACCATAAGGTTGTCTAGCAACGTTAAAGTTTCCTTCGGCATAGCATGTCATCGATTGAATTGAAAGGTTGTTAGGGAAAACTTCTTGAGCTTATTCTTTTTGACTGGGTATCGAACCCTAGCCTGGCCGCCATCATGAGAAAGCTTCATAAACTGTTCTTTACTATTGTTGTTGGCTGTAACGGCAGTGTCAGGATGAAATTCATTCTTGGTTCAGAAATGAATGGTATGGCTGCTATGTTTGATGCACCTCTCTGGTTGGATGCTCGATAGTAGTTGATGGAGCCATGGGAGTTACAGATTTGTCTGAGAAATGATCTCACAAGTTTCAAAAGCTGGGTGAAACGGCTCTTGTTTTTGGTTGGTTGTTCTGTCGTTACTTCTGAAGACTATTACTCTTCTGGCATTTATAAATAGATGCAGAAAACTATGTTTTCTGTTCGGTAGATGTAATTCTGAGATTATCATTCCTTGGCTGTATGAAATTGCATGGATAAACTCTGCAATAAAAGAGGCAGAAACTTTGTAAATTTCTTCTCTACGTAGTATTTTGGGGATTCAGTTATTGAATCTTTAAGGTTACTCTATAGATGAGGAAAGCAGAGATATGTGCTTAGCGAAAATAGAAATCCTCTAAATCATTATTATTGTTCAAAACATAATTTGGGGGTTGATGCTCCTTGAGTGGGTGCTAAAAATCAACCTATAAGGCATTGTGAATAGTTGATTAAAAGATTAAGCCTGGAAGGCATATAGGGAGTGGTTTTTATACCCCAGGAGGGTTTTCCACTCAGCAAAATATTGTGCCTCTTTGTTCTTCTGTGTTCTCTCTAGTTTTCTATGATGTTGTTGTTTTGAGTTCAGCTGCTAAGTCATTATTTTTCTCAATTTTGTTTATGGATAGTTACATTCAACTCATAGATACTTTAATCAGTGATATTGAAGAGATCAAATATGGCCGGTGTGTTTGAATATTTTAAAAAATTGGTGGGAAATAGTTAAATTCCATTTGATTCACCCCTCTAGAGTGTCATTTACTCCAACAATTGGTATCAAAGCATAGGGTCCTTTGATAGGTTTTAAATTACCTTGGATTGTTCTTGGTCTTAGAGTTTGTTTTTAATGGCACATTCTCAAGAAGGTTCTTATGTAACCAGAGCTCCATTATTTGATGGAACAGATTATGTATTCTGGAGAATAAGAATGGAAGCTTTTTTTGTTTCTTTTGATGTTGATGTTTAGACATGGTTATAGCGCTTACAATATGCAGGGCTCTATTCCCATTGATCTGCTAAAAAAAAAGAGGTATAAGGAAACAAATTCGAGCTAAGCATGCCATCTTGTGTGGGTTAACTAAAGATGTTTTCATTAAAGTCATGCATTGCAAATCTTCTCATGATATTTGGGAAAAAATTGAAACTATATATCAAGGGAATGAGAAAGTCAAATTGTCAAAAATCATTACACTCAAACATTAGTTTAAGGAGTTGAAAATGAAGGATGATGGAAAAGTGGTTGAATATTTCCTAAGAGTTGATGAAGTTGTCAATGCAATGAAAGGTCTAGGTCAAACTGTTAATGAATTTGATGTTGTCACAAAGGTTGTTAGAACCTTACCACCTAAATTTGAATCTTAGGTTTTAGCCCTAGAAGAAAAGAAACACTCTGATCAACTTACCTTAGACAGCCTGCAAGGAATACTTACTGCCTATGAAATGAGAACTAGCAAAAACAATTCAACAGGAAAAGAAACTAACTTTAACACTGAAAAGAAAGAAAAAGTTGAAGTCAGTGAATCAGAGTTGTCTGATTCCAAAGAATCCCATTTTGTTAGAAGATTTAAAAAGGGATCAGGAAAATATAAGGGAAAACTTTCCTTTAAATGTTTTAACTGTGGAAAAATAGGCCACTTTGCTACAAAGTGTCCCTATGATGATCAAATCTGTGACAACGAGACAACTGAAAAACTGCCTAAGAAGAAGGCCTTCAAACCTAAACGAAACTTCAATTTCAAAAATAAGAAAAGTCTATTTAGTAAGGATGAATCTGATATTAAGTCTGAAGAATCATCTCCAGAAGAAGATGAAACTTTTTTCATGGCTAAAATTACTCAACAAAATGATTCAAACACTATTGATGTTGAAGAAGGTGAAGTAGATCTTGAAAGTGAACTGAAATGTGCTTTACAAGAGATTAGAAAACTCAAAAAACAAGTTCTTGCTCAAGAACGTAAACCTGATCAAGAAATGGTCTCTCTGAAAACTCAGCTTGAAGAAGCTAAAAGAGTTGAAGACTTTCTTCAAGAGACTGTAAGTTGCAAGGATCAATAAATTCAAAAACTGGAACAAGAAGTAGTCCTTCTTAGGAAGGAAATTGAAAAATATGAAAGCACTCTAAAACTGAATGAGATGCTCAGCAAACAAAAAATGTATACAAATAAATCTGGTGTAGGTTTTGATAAGGGTGAATGCTCAACTGACAAAGCAAAACAAAACCCCTCTACTGAAGTCAAAGGCTCAGGTTCAATTCACTCAAAATATGGTAAGGATCATGTTAAGTTTTTTAAAAGTAATAGACCTTCATACAAAGACAATTCTTTTTTCTATGGTTATTGCTTTTTCTGCAACAAATTTGGTCATAAGGTGAGCACTTGTAGGCTTATGAATTCTAGAATACCCAGGTTTGGTCTTAGGAAACACTATGGTTTTGTTAGACAGATCAGATGTTTTAAATGCAATACTTTGGGACATTCTGTCAAACAATGCAGAGCTGATCTGCAATCGAAACAACAGAAAATTAAAAAGGTTTGGAAACCTAAGACTGTTAACAACATTGAACAAACTATGTTGGCTCAAACTGATTTTCATTCCAAGAAAAAGGACTTATGGGTCCTGGACAGTGGATTTTCTAACCATATGACTGGCGAAAAGGATAAGTTTATAAAACTTCAAGATTATGTAGGTGGATATGTTAAGTTTGGTGATAATTCTGGTATTCAAATTAAAGGTAGAGGTTCACTTCTTCTGAATGAAAACACTCCTATCTATAATGTGTACTATGTGGAAGGTCTTAAGCACAATCTTCTAAGTGTCAGTCAAATCTGTGATAGTGGTTATCATGTTCTTTTCACTTCGCAGGGGTGTGAGATTAAGAACAAGCTTGGAAAGGTTGTTGCAGTTGGAAGGAGAACAAAAGGAAATGTGTACAATCTTCTTGACTCATCATGCAATGACAATAATAAAGGTATGTGTCTAATGGGCCAAATTGAAGAGAATTGGTTATGGCATAAAAGATTAGGACACATAAACTTTAAAAATCTGGTTAGAATCAGTAAAAATCAAAATGTTAGAGGTCTACCAATTCTTAGCAAACCAAAAAACTCTGTGTGCAAAGAATGCTTAAGTGGTAAACAAACTAAAATCAGCTTCAAGTCAAAAGAACATTCTTCTTCAAAACCTTTACAGCTTGTGCATACTGATTTATGTGGACCAACTAGAACAAGGTCTATTAATGGTGAAAGGTACTTTATGTTGTTTGTAGATGATTATACTAGAATGATATGGGTCACATTTCTTAAGCGCAAATCAGAAGCCTTTGGAAGGTTCAAAATTTTCCGAAAAATGGTTGAAAAGGAATCTGATCTGAAACTCAAATGCCTTCGATCAGACAAAGGAGGTGAGTTCACCTCTCAAGAGTTTATTGATTACTGTGAACAACATGGTATTAAAAGACAGTATGCTGCAACTAAAACACCTCAACAAAATGGGGTAGTTGAACGTAAAAATAGAACTATAAAAGAAATGGCTAGAACCATGCTAGATGAAGCTAAGTTGTCTAATATGTATTGGAAAGAAGCTGTTCATATAGTTGTATACATTTTGAATAGAGTGCAACTTAGGGTGAAATATAAACACACTCCTTATGAACTTTGGTATGGAAAAACTACTTCTGTCAAACACTTTAAAATTTTTGGAAGTAAGTGTTTTATCAAGAAAGATGATGATAACCTTGGGAGCTTTCAATCAAAGAGTGATGAGGGTATCTTCTTGGGATACTCAACTCACAACAAATCTTATAAATTCCTTAACAAAAGGCTTAACAAGATTGTTGAAGTTGTTAATGTAAAATTTGATGAAAGACCACATTTGATTGTTGAATCTTTGTAGGATAATGAGGAAGAAGAACTTGAATTTGAAATAATATCAGAAGGAGCTGAAACAACAAAGTCTGTTGCTTAATCGGCAAGCCCTAAAAATGAAAAAGCAAGCCCTGAAAAGGTTGCATCAAAAGCTCTTTCAAAAACTCTAGCTATATATCACCCCAAAGATCAGATTATTGGGGATAAATATGCAAGAGTTCAAACTAGAAGAAAAGCTGCAGAATCTGATGAAAAGGCACAAATTGCTTTTTGTTTAGTTACTCAGTTTGAGCCTAAAATTTTTAATGAAGCTCTCACAGATTCATGTTGGATTAATTCTATGCAGGAAGAAATTGATTAGATTGAGAAAAATTAGACTTGGGAGTTAGTCCCTAGACCAGATGACAAGAATGTCATTGGAGGCAAATGGATATATATAGAAACAAGGTTGATAGAAAAAGGTATTATTATTCACAAAAAAACAAGATTTATGCCAAGGCTATACTTTCCAACAAGAAGGTATTGATTTTGGTGGAAACTAGCATTGCTAAACTAGAATCTATCAGAATATTCTTGGCTTATTCTGTTTACAAAAACTTTACTGTTTATCAAATGGATGTCAAAACTGCCTTTTTGAATGGCTATTTAGATGAAGAGGTCTATGTTGAACAGCTTGAAGGATTTATATGCAAAGATAATCCTAACCATGTCTACAGGTTGAAAAAGGCTCTCTATGGCCTAAAACAAGCACCTAGAGCTTGGTACTCTAGGCTAGACAGTCATTTAATTTCTAATGGCTTTGTTAGAGGAGGTGTAGACAGTAATCTTTATGTTAAAATTGAAGGTTCTAATATTTTAGTTGTTGAAATTTACATTGATGATACTATCTTTGGCTACAATAATGTCACTATGAGTAAAAAGTTCTCTCAGTTAATGGAATCTGAGTTTGAAATGTCAATGTTAGGATAATTAAATTTCTTTTTGGGTCTTCAAATCTCTCAATGTGAGACTGGAATATTTCTTTCTCAATCCAAATATGCTAGAGAGATGCTTACAAAATTTAAAATGGATGAATGTGATCGTATTAGCACTCCAATGGCTACTGGATGCAAACTTACTAAAATTGATGATTCTCCTTATTCAAATCAAACGAAATACAAATCAATGATCAACAATCTCTTATATTTAACTGCCTCTAGACCTAACATTATGCAGGTCGTTTGCACTGTTGCACGTTTTCAGGAATCACCTAAAGAATCTCATGTTACTGTTGTTAAACGGATCTTTAGATACATTCAGGGCACTCTTGATTATGGTCTTTGGTATCCTAGGAGCAATGATTTTTCTTTGATTGCTTATACTGATGCTGGTAGAGGCAGTTTGTTTGGATGATAGGAAAAAGCACAGTGGTGCTTTGCATTCTTTCTTGTCGTTTAGTGGCATGGCACAACAAGAAAAAAGTATTTGTTTCTCTCTCTATTATTGTTGAAGCGAGAATACATTGCTGCTTACTTAAGTATTGTACCTCCAGAATCTTTGTGGATGATTCAGACTCTCTTGAGATATGGGTATTGATCTAAACTCGTTTACATTCTTTGTGATAACACTAGTCGCGATAAATATTTCAAAATCATTATGCACTCTCGCACTAAACATATTGCTATTAAGTTTCATTTTCTTCGAGAAAAGGTTTTGGCTAATGAAGTCTGCTTACAGTTTGTTGGATCTCAAGATCAGGTGGCTGACATTTTCACTAAGCCCTTAGCAAAAGAGCTATTTGAAAGGTTGAGACTTCGATTGGGAGTTATCTCTCAATCATTACTTCACTGAATCTCCAAGCTACTACTTAGGGGGAGCATGTTATATGTTTTGATTCACTTACTACTCTCCTACAATCTTGGTTGTTGCATTATTACTATTTTTTGCAACTGTTTCTCATGATATTTTTTTTGGATTCTTAGTTGTGTTTCATGGCAATGCACGATCTTCTCTTCTACTCTTTGTCATTGAGGCAAAAGGGGGGAGAGTCATTTGTGTTTTTCCATCAAGAACAAAGGGGGAGTTTGTTGGATCTCAGTTGTGATCATATGGTTTGTCCTTGATGAAAAAATCTCCTTCAGTTGAATCTACTTGTTGACAGTTTCTATTTGTTTCCTCATGATTTATCTTGTGACAGAAAAGGAACATTTCGGCATGAGTATGGCTGGGTCTCCCCGATCCTCTTTGAAATGTCTGAGTTGCCTATCGGCAAGACATTTTTGTTGTTATGTCGATTGAATTCAACATTTTGGCAGCTTTCGGTGTGACATTGTTCGTGGTCTTGACGACAGAAGAAAATATTTATCAGCATGAGCCAGAGCTCTTCGGTATAATGTTTCATCGAACATATTATGTCTCCCCGACCCACTTCAAAATGATCATATCGGCAAAGGAAATCAACCTTGGGGTAAGGTCATAGTGAAATCATATTGTCTCCCCGACCAGTGCATGTGGAAGTTTATCGACATAGTGTAATCCCATCGGTATGAAGTCACAGCGAGATTGCATTGTTACACTGACCGATGGTGAATGGATGCGTATCGGCAAGAGTCAGGGTTCTCAGAATAGGTCTCGGCGAAGTGTTTTTGTTTCACCGACATCACATCTGGGATTCACTTTGGCCTGACTTATTGTTTTCGGTGTGAAGTCATAAAAAATGTGCTATGTCACACCGACCGTTGGTTAAAAATAAAAAATTGCATATTGACATGATTTTTTATTTCAAGGGAATGTCTTAGCGAACACTTTGGTCTTACCGACTAAGTCTTTTTGAAGTGCTTTCGGCAAAAGTTTGGCTTGGTCTCAATGACTTAGTGTATAAAGTTTTGTTTCAGTTTGACAATGCTTTCTATGAGAGGTCTCCCCGACATTGATATGTCTCTCCGATGGAATACAAATGGTCTCTGTCGGTATATGAGAAGTGAATTCTCTTGGTGATCTATTGTGAGCTCAGGATGTTTCAGGAAAAAAAGGGGCAGTCTATATGATGTCTCTCCGATATCAAAAGTTATAGCGATAGAATGATGGTTTCATTTCGGTGAAAGATACTTTATGTCTCATCGACCAGAAGGATGTTTGATGGCTCTCAGCGTAACATGATGTATTCGGTATAACTTCTCCCGACTCTGATGGGTCTTGGCGAAAGTGACAACCATAAGGATGTCTAGCAACGTTAAAGTTACCTTCGGCATACCGTGTCATCAAATTGAATTGAAAGGTTGTTAGGGAAAATTTTTTGAGCTTATTCTTTTTGATTGGGTATCGAACCCTAGCCTGGCCGCCATCATGAGAAAGCTTCATAAACTATTCTTTACTATTATTGTTGTTTGTAATGGTAGTGTTAGGATGAAATTAATTCTTAGTTCAGAAGTGAATGGTATGGCTGCTATGTTTGATGTGCCTCTCTGGCTGGATACTCGACAGTGGTTGATGGAGCCATGGGAGTTACATATTTATCTGAGTAATGATCTCACAAGTTTCAGAAGCTAGGTGAAACAACTCTTGTTTTGGTTGGTTGTTCTGCCATTGCTTCTGAAGATTGTTACTTTTCTGGCATTTATAAATAGAAGTAGAAAAAATATGTTTTATGTTCGACTGTTGATGTAATTATGAGATTATCATTCCTTGGCTGTATAAAAATATATGGATAAAAATCTGTAATAAAATCTATATAAGATGCGGAGATTGTGAGTTTCTTCTCTATGAAGTATTTTAGGGATTTAGTTATTGAATCTTTAAGGTATTCTGTACATGAGAAAACAGAGAAACCCTCTGAATCATTATAATTGTTCAAAACATAATTTGAGGGGTTGGTACTCCTTGAGATAGATATCTCTAAATGAGGGGTTGGTGCTCCTTCAGTGGGTGCTCAAAAATCAGCCTATAAGGCATTGTGAATAGTTGATTATACGATTAAGCTAGGAAGGTAGTTTAGGGAGTGGTTTTTATACCCCAGGAGGGTTTTCCACTTGGAAAAATATTGTGCCTCTTTGTTCTTTTGTGTTCTTTCTGTTTTACTATGCTATTGTTGTTTCTGTGACTATTGAGTTATTACTTTTCTCAATTTATTTATGAATGATTACATTCAACTCATGAATGCATTAATCAGAGAAAAATTGAGAACAAATCAGTGATATGTTTGAAGTTTTTGTAAAATTGGTCAAATCTTTAAAACACTAATTCACCCCCTCTGGGTGTCATTTAACTCCAACACATAAACCCCACCAGAAGAAGAACCAAAGACCTTAAGTTTATGACACTTTCGCTGTAGGTGACCATATACATGGCAAATTATACACCAAAAAGGTCGATTCTTGTAGTCCAATTGTTAAATCCATGATGTGGACACAAATTTAAGCTCCAACGAGTTAGGTAACAAGTTTTTTAGATCAATATCCACACAAATACGAGCCAAAGAGATCCCTCCACTCTAATTTCTATTGTGATGGTCCCACGAGCTTACCAAACAAAAGTGCAATACTATGCAAAATGTCATTCCTCCATAATTCAACCGGAAGCCAAGGAAGTCACACCTAGACCAAAACTCGTGATGAAATCTCTTCAGCTAGATTAAATCTAGTGTGTTATGGTTTCAAGAATAGCCCCACTTGAATGTAAAAGTAGGGCCCTCCTTCAAAAGCTTTATTATGATTTGTAATACAAGTAAAAAATACCATGAAATAACCATTTACCACTTGCAAAACCTCCATGTCTCCCTTCAGGTTGTGAGTCCAATGGGCCCAAAACTCTAAAAATGGGAGAGAGACCCTGATTCCCATGAACTTAAATATTAGTGCATGATTTCTCTAGTAATCAACATCCTCTATAACAGATTCTAGTTGAATAACCAAAACCAAGCAAGTCTCACTCTTAGCCAAGCAACCATTCACTTTTGAGATCTGAGATAAGCCACCATGCAACGAACCCACACTAGTTGAAGCATTAGCCTTGAAATCAGCAACCATAGCCTATTTGGATGGGGATAAATCAACCCCCATAGCAACATCCAAAAAAGACATAAATGTAGAGCCAAAAGGAATAGCCTCCGGTTCCATAAACAACCAACAACCCAAGCACCCTAATCAAATCCCAAACCTGAAACCTAAACAAAGAAGAAACAAAAAAAGGAAACCCCCCCGAACACCAAAAGACCCCACCACAAGACAACAAATACCCCACAACATGCACAAATCTCCCAGTCAAACGCATGCAACAACATAATCTCACATGCATGTCGCAACCAGGAAGGCCATAGGCCTACACCCACACTCCCCCGTGCGTTCAAATATTCTTTGTTTCAAAATCATTTTTGAAAATTAATTTATTTTCAAAATTAATAGTTAAAGTTCAATTTAATTTCAAAAGTAACAGTTTAAAGTTTAATTTATTTTTAAAAATAATTAGTGTCAGTTTTAAAATAATTAATATTAGTTTTTCTATTCATAGTTAGTTAATATTAAACAAGACTTGAAATAAAAACTAGTAGCATTCAGTATCAATGGTGTCTTTGGATCGCATTTATGGGTAATGTCATTGTGCTTTGACCTACTGCATTTGTAGCCTAATATAGTTGCAACAAAAATGTTTGTGGCATTGTCCCTATAAATTATCGAGGAAAAATAAGGGATATCATGTTGATTAAAATCCAAGGGATAGGTAATCTTCATGTTAGATCACAAATATAAAAGATAACACAAATGAATAAAAGATGCTATATTAAACTAGAAAAACCATCATATTGCTACATTGGTCTTTTATATAGTTTTTGATTTGATATTTAATTTTTAAAGGGTAAACATAATAATTTTATGAACCATATGAATAGAACTTTCAAGTGACATTATTTCTATTTTCTTAGGTCTAAGCATTGGATGAAAATAGTAAAATGTGGTGGTCATGGCAACCAATCACTTTTGAATTTAATTGCTTCCCTTCGTAGATAGTAGCCACAAATAAATTTTCTGGGAAAAAGGGGCTCTAGAAAGGGTTATGTACCCACATAGATAGTTCACATCAAACCTAGCTTAAAAACAAACTACATATGTAGTATGATTTGATATCATTTGGAAGTGGTGTATGCAGACACTTTAGGGAATGAAGAATGTTCCTAATAAGCTGGCATTTGGGGATGGGGTTTAGGGAGTATCCAAAAAGGATTATGTTAACATAACTAATAATACAAGATTAATCATTTAAGAGAATCATTCAATTAAGGAGGGAAAAAATAGCTAGCATAAATATCAAGATAAAATATGTTCACTATTTACTTGGATGAATCTAGTGGATGGATTTGCTTGAATCCTTGGGACTTTAGGCTGAGTTCTACAGTGAGATTGAAGTCTTTATTTATATATCCTTGAATAATGGTGACCTCAATGCACCTTCATTAGGGAAGTGTAGTCATTCAAGAGAGACTCAAGCTGATGGATTGCACCTCAGTCTAAGAATTTGGCCAAAGCATTACACTTGTTCTATTTGATGAATGGATGCCTATCCTATTGGATGAATGAATGACTATCTTGTTTGATAGATAAATTATTTTCCTATTTGATGGATGGATACATATACTATTGGATGGATAGATTATTACATGAGTATATAATTGAATGAATACATAATAGCTTAATAATTAAATAAATCTTTAACAAGGAGAAAAAATAGGTGTAAATTCGAGATACACTTTGAGGGTTGTTGCATGTGATATCAGAGCCAAGTTCAAAAGCTAGGCCTTGAGCTTGCTATTACTTGCACTAAATATAATTATTAAATTATTAAATCACTAATGAAACTTTGGATAAAATATAATCAAGCATTATCAAGTATTGATTAGAAACTTGTGGTTTCAAGAAATAATAAGTGGAAGAGACTAGAGAATATCATGTTAAAAAATAAAAAATAAAGGATCCTATTGAATAATAGAAGAACTTGAAAATAATAATGGTACTATAATTGAAGTAGTGATCAATTTGAACAAAGAGATAAGATAAATTATTTGGAAAAAATAATAAATGGTCTTAGAATAAAGAAATACAACATAGAAAACATGGTAAAACTAAAATTTAAAAGCCTTCTTGAAAAGGAAAATTTGTTAAAAAGAGGGATAAATATTGTTGTTGGCAATTAGGGAATTATCAAAGGACTTTAAAAAGATTATCCCCCATTTTTTTATGGGAAACAATTAGGTGAATGAAATGGAAATTGGATAACAAAAATAGAAAAGTACTTTGAGTTAAAGATTTCATAGAATCAGTTAAGCCTTATGGTGGTCTTATCAAATGAATGGAAAAGTTGCAAGTTGATGGACCAATGTGTCATATGGTTAGCTCAATTGATCAAATAAGAACTGAATTAGAGGAATTAACAAGATAAATGATCATATTAGAAGCCATACTCAATGAAATTCAATTAACCACACTAAAAAACTCAATTCAAAGCATTAAAGATAAACTTCAAAATAATTAAATCTAACTAATGTGCAAACCTCTCAATCCCATTATGGATCGATGCATAATTGTGGTGTGGATGTGGATTGCTTATTTTTATGAATTATCCATGTTGTAAAAGCTTGATGAAAGGTGGTTGATTCAAAAAATCTGCTCTAGAATTGCTCAAGAAATGAGTATAGAATTCTAGAGAGTAAGGATGCTTAGAAGGATTGTGAATAGAATTCATGTTGAAAGGTCTGATATTTATAAATTTTAGGAATATTGATCAATGGCGAGGATTGAAAATGATAATCAATGGATGGAAGAATATTAAGGAGGTGAGTGTGGATCAAGGATTAATCAAGTGGCTGATAATCCATGAGGTGTGGATCAAGGATGAGATCAATGGTTCATAATCTATGAGAGACTCAACAATATCCTTAATTCATGGAATTAAGTTGGAGATATTTCAAGTTGGAGGGAAGGATTTGAATTTGAAAAAGGAAATATTCCATTGAGAATATTCTTTGTGCAAGTTGGAGGATTGGAGGAATAATTAATTAATTAAACAATTTAGGAAAATTATTTAATTGTGCAAGTTGAAGAATTAAGAATTTTAATTAAATAATTGAGAATTATTTAATCAAGTGGGATTATTAGCATTTCAATTAAATAATTTAGAATTATGTAATCAAAAGAGAAAAAAATAGCATGAAGGTGATGAATTAATTTTTTTTAAGGTAAAAGGCATACAACCGATATATTATATTATATTTAAAAGTGATTACATGATCATATCCGTACAAAATTTTTTGAAAATGGAAAAGATAGCCAATAAAGTTCTCCAACAAGAAAATACCAAGTCTGCAAAAAGATATATATGCATAAAATTGTTGGGACACAATGATAAAAAATAGAATACTCTAGGAAGCTAATTAACATATTTACAAAAACACCAAGTCTGCTACGTTGTTTCACCAGCCACTGCTACATTAGAACCACCTTTCCATATTGATAAAAATAGCAAAAAACCATGCCTGCAAACTTCTACCCCAACTAATTAGCAATACGAAATAAAGCCCAAACAACAAAATTCTGCGTACTATCCTGCCACCGAATATTCATCTTGTCCTTCCCGAGGCACCTTTTGCTTATCCACCAATGACTAGGAATGCATTGTAACATTCATATCTAGTAGAGGGGAGCAACTTTGTTACCATCCTCTTCCTAAGGCACCTTTTGCTTATTCGCTAATGAATGGGAATGCACTGAATTAATTAAATGAAGTCAGTTATTCAATTAATAGGGGAATAAAGTGAATTTAACTAAATACTTGGACATTATTTAATTACATAGAGGAATAGGTGAATTATGAAGAAAATGATCTTAGTAAGCGGAATCAAGGTGTGCGATATTCTTAGGACATTTTCAGGTGTCTACACAAAAAGATTAAAGTGGATATATTAGGACAAATATTTCATGGGAATACTATGTACAATATTGGGATACGTTACAAAAACATTAGATATTTTTATGAAATGATTCAAATTAGAAAAAAATATTATTAAGACTAAAAAAATATTGAAGCAAGGTGGATATACTTAATCTTGAAAAGATGAAGAAGTATTAAAGATATTTTTGAAACAAGAAAAGAAACTACAAGCCCTCACTATAGCTAAAAAAAGTAATTCAACTACAATAGGAGTCAACCTTTCAAAAAGAAACAAGACTAAGGGAAAGAAAAATTTTAAAAAACTAAATAACAAGAACTTTAATTCAAATTCCTAAGTTGAAAATCTAGTAAGTAAAATGATAGTGATTAAAGAATGAAAAAAGCAATCACAATAAAATGAAAGACCTTAATGAAGCATAAAGAAAATGCATAAATCAAAATCTAACACAAAATCCTTGCTTAGCTCCATTGTTCTTCAATACCACCTTGAAGAATTGTGTTATAGTTGTTGTAACAAATCAATCCCAACCTTTGATATCATCTACCAAATTTCTATTGAGTATAACTAACTTGTTTTCTTTCAAGAGTTTCCAATCGATTTCAACCTAATCAATTAAAATTTTCAACTAACTTCTAAGTTTCCAATTTCAGTTGAATTGAAACAACTAACTGTTTCACAAATCATTTCATGGAAGATCAATAACTGAATAACTGTCAAACTAGGGTTTCCTTTGCAATGGGATGGAAAAGAAAACCAATTCCGATGTCGTTACATTATACAACTTATCAACTAAATTTTAAACTACCAATCCCAACTGAAAGGAAAACTATTAAATGTAAACATATGCAGAAAATTACACAAAGATATAACTACTTTTCTTGCTTCCAGAAAGTAACGAACAAATACTACAACTATTAAACAAA
>VDFB02042289.1:16088-68510 GCA_007258455.2 Sequoia sempervirens
ATTATGGTCTTTGGTGTCCTAGGAGCAGTGATTTATCTTTGATTGCTTATACTCATGCTGACTGTGCTAGTTGTTTGGATGATAGGAAAAGCACTAGTGGTGATGCATTCTTTCTTGGTGATCGTTTAGAGGCATGGCATAGCAAGAAACAAGTATCTGTTTCTCTCTCTACTACTGAAGCATAATAGATTTTTGCCACTTCATGTTGTACTCAAGTACTGTGGATGAGTCAAACTCTATCTAATATGGGTATTGATGTTTCTAAACCTATTTCCATTCTTTGTGATAACACTAGTGCGATAAATATTTCAAAAAATCCTGTTATGCACTCTCACACGAAACATATTGCTATTAAGTTTCATTTTCTTCGAGAAAAGGTTTTTGCTAATGAAGTCTTCTTACAGTTTGTTGGATCTCAAGATCAGGTGGTTGACATTTTCACTAAGCCCTTTGCAAAAGAGCTATTTGAAAGGCTGAGACCTCGATTGGGAGTTATCTCTCAATCATTACTTCACTAAATCTCCAAGCTACTACTTAGGGGGAGAATGTTATATGTTTTGATTCACTTATTGCTCTCCTACAATCTTGGTTGCTACACTATTACTCTTTTTTGCAGCTGTTTCTCATGATTTTTTTTTGGCTTCTCAGTTGTGTTTCATGGCAATGCACGATCTTCTCTTCTACCCTTTGTCATTGAGGTAAAAATGGGGAGAGTCATTTGTGTTTTGCCATCAAGGACAAAGGGTGAGTTTGTTGGATTTCAGTTGTGATCATATGGTTTGTCCTTGATGACAGAATCTCCTTCAGTTGAATCTACTTGTTGACAATTTTTGTTTGGTTTCTCATGCTTTATCTTGTGACAGAAAAGGAACATTTCGACATGAGTATGGCTGGGTCTCCCCAATCCTCTTTGAAATGTCTGAGTTTCCTATTGGCAAGACATTTCTATTGTTATGTCGATTGAATTTAACATTCTAGTAGCTTTCGGCGTGACATTGTTTGTGTTCTTGGTGACATAACAAAATCTTTATCGACATGAGCTAGAGGTCTTTGGTATAATTTTTCATCAAACATGCTATGTCTCCCCGACCCACTTCAGAATGAGCATATCGGCAAAGGAAATCATCCTCGAGGTAAGGTCATAGTGAAATCATATTGTCTCCCTGACTAGTGCATGTGGAAGTCTATCGGCATAGTGTAATCCCATCAGTATGAAGTCACAGCTAGATTGCATTGTTACACCAACCGATGGCGAATGGATGGATATCGGCAAGAGTCAGGGTTCTCAGTATAGGTCTCATCGAAGTGTTTTTATTTTGCTGATATCACATTTGGGATTGACTTTGGCCTAACTTATTGTTTTCGGTGTGAAGTCATAACGAATGCACTATGTCACACCGACTGTCGGTTAAAAATAAAAAATTGCATATCGGCATGAGTTTTTATTTCTAGGGAATATCTTAGCGAACACTTTGATCTTACCGACTAAGTATTTTTGAAGTGCTTTCAGGGAAATTTTGGCTTGGTCTCAGTGACTCAGTGTATAAAGTTTTGTTTTGGTTTGACAATGCTTTCTACAAGAGGTCTCCCCGACATTGATATGTCTCTCTGATGGAATACAAATGGTCTCTTTTAGTACGAGAAGTGAATTCTCTTGGCGATCTATTGTGAGTTCAGGATGTTTCAGCAAAACTAGGGGCAGTCTATATGATGTCTCTCTGATATCAAAAGTTATAGCGATAGAATAACGGTTTCATTTTGGTGAAAGATACTTTTTGTCTCATCGACCTGAAGGATGTTTGATGGCTCTCGGCGTAACATGATGTATTTGGTATAACTTCTCCTGACTCTGATGGATCTTGGCGAAATCGACAACCATAAGGATGTCTGTCAATGTTAAAGTTGCCTTAGGCATAACGTGTCATCGAATTGAATTGAAAGGTTGTTAGGGAAAAAATTTTGAGCTTATTCTTTTTGACTGGACCGTATCAAACCCTAGCCTGGCCGCCATCATGAGAAAGCTTCATAAACAATTTTTTACTATTGTTGCTGGCTATAATAGTAGTGTTAGGATGAAATTCATTCTTAGTTTAGAAATGAATGGTATGGCTGCTATGTTTGACGCGCCTCTCTGGCTGGATGCTCGACAGTGGTTGATGGAGCCATGGGAGTTATAGATTTATCCGAGTAATGATCTCATAAGTTTTAGAAGCTAGGTGAAACAGCTCTTGTTTTGGTTGGTTGTTCTGTCGTTACTTCTGAAGACTATTACTTTTCTGGAATTTATAAATAGAAGCAGAAAAACTATGTTTTCTGTTCGACTATTGATGTAATTATGAGATTATTATTCCTTGGCTATATAAAAATATATGGATAAAAATCTACAATAAAATATGTATAATAAGATGTAGAGATTGTGAGTTTCTTCTCTATGAAGTATTTTAGGGATTCAGTTATTGAATCTTTAAGGTATTATGTAGATGAGAAAACAGAGAGATATGTGCTTATTTGAAAATAGAGAAACCCTCTAAATCATTATAATTGTTCAAAACTTAATTTGAGGGGTTGGTACTCCTTGAGATAGATATCTCTAAATGAGGGGTTGGTCCTCCTTGAGTGGGTGCTAAAAAATCAGCCTATAAGGCATTGTGAACAGTTGATTATAAGATTAAGCCAAGAAGGCATTTTAGGGAGTGGTTTTTATACAATAGGAGGGTTTTCCACTCGGCAAAATATTGTGCCTCTTTGTTCTTCTGTGTTCTTTCTATTTTACTATGCTTTTGTTGTTTTCAATGATTGTTGAGTTATTACTTTTCTCAATTATGTTTATGAATGATTACATTCAACTCATGAATGCATTAATCAAAGAAAAATTAAGAACAAATCAGTGATATTTTTGATTTTTTTGTAAAATTGGTGAAATCTATTAAAACACTAATTCACCCCCTCTCTCAGTGTCATGTTAACTCCAACAGGAACCTCATTCAAGAATAACGAAGTAAGGAAATTTCTTGAAACTTTCAATATTCAACATTGATTTTCCACACCATATTATCTGCAATATAGTGGACAAGCTGAAAGCATTAATATGATTTTGGAACAAATCCCAAAGAAAACTATTAACAAACATCATAAGGATTGGCATATACAATTACATTGTGCGCTTTGGGCTTATTGAATGAGTGTTAGATTATCTACAGGAACTACACCTTATAACCTCATTTATGGCACTGATGTGATCATGCCCTTGGAGTTAGAAATTCCTACATTGTGAATTTCTCTTCAAGACCTTATTGATGATGCTACTTATAAAGACCAACGATTGCACCAACTTGAGATGCTTGATGAAAAATGCATTAACTCTCTTGAGCATCTCCAAGCTTACATCAACAATTACAACGAATACACAATACTCATGTCATTCCTCATACATTTCGTAAGGGTTATTTTGTTCTTCTTGAAAACCAATGTACTACTAATGCTAACAATGAAGACAAAGATAAATCCAGCCTAATTGGTTAGGAACTTACATAATCGATACCAATTATGGGTTTGGTGCTTGTGTCTTAACAGAGCTCGATGGAGCACCCCTTAAGGAACCTATTAATGTTGTGCATTTGCATTGGTATTACCTCTAATCTCTTTGAATAGTATGATTGTTAAAGCAACATTGTCTAAGTTATTTGGTTACATTCCAAATAACTTTCATATTGCTTCATTCTTGAAAATTGATCTTCTATTTGTCTTGAACACTAAGGTAATTATTTAAGTTACTTTTATAATTACTTTAGGTTTCATACTATTCACCCTTTTGCTATGTTAAGTTTGATCCTTATATGAGCTATAGTTGTACCTAATTTAACATATTCTCTTCAAGTCAACCATGTTGTATCCAAAGGTGAAATTAAAAATTGTTTTACATTAGATCACATTAATAATGTTAAATCATTTAGACATTAATTAAATACTTTTACCATAATTTATTTAATTAATCACATTGCCATTTAACATTCAAACACATAAAGACAAATTATAATAACATAAAATGTGCATATATATATATATATATATATATATATATATATCTCAAAAAAAATTATGTACATCTCAATATCATATACAAAACCAACAAGTTTTGTGCAAGCTAGACCCCTCGGGCTCTGGCGTTCATGATCCAGTCCATGGATGTTGTGATATGGTCATGTGTATTCATGACCGTGAGCTTCCAACTTTGAGTGCATACTCTAGACCCTATACTCGACCAAGAGCCATAAGTTGATCCTCTACCATTTGATCCCTCTCCGCTCATACCTATGCTAGCTCTGCATGCAAAATATCAACCTCTGATGAGGCCTGTGATGACTATCCTAAACTCTCAGCTTGACAGAGTCATCTCCTCACACTCTCATACGCTGCTCATTGTTAAATAGGTGCAGGACAACTGAGAGGGGGGGTGAATCAGTTGTCACAAAAATTCAAACTTAAAACTTTATCACTTACCAGATCTTCAACCACACTATTCTATTATTAAATATGAGAATGAAACAAAAAGGTAAATGAACACAATGAACACCAAATTTTTACATGGAAAACCCAATAAGGGAAAAACCACGGTGAGGGTTAACTCACACTATATAGTATTTTATAAGAAGCTCACTACCAAAAGAAGGACTCACTATCCAACAAGAGGCTCATTGCCTACAAAAAGATTATACAAAACAAAGTAAGGCTTTACAACCCAAAATGAACTAGAAATATACACTTATTATGTGTTAATATAGTTACAGATATGCTCACAACTGTTGCTTTTATGATCACACCTTCACATTCATTAATTCTTCACTATTTCTTCTATCACCTTTCTACAAACTCACTGCACTTCCACACATATACTCGCACACATATACATTCGCACACCCTTGTCTATGTCACACCACACACTCTATCAAACTATTCACCATATACTTATATATACCCAATCTCCATCACAATCACTAATTAGGTTGGCTCCACAAAGTATTTTCAAAATTATTTAGCCATTATTATGTCAGATCCAATATTTCACAAAATATTTCCAAACACGCAAAACAATCTTTAGCACATTACATCATGTCGGTTCAGACCAAGAAATAGATCGCACATAATTTTTTATATCATATCAAAAATTATCTTAACAATTCGGCCAACAAGTCTTCAATGAAACCAAAAAAGTAATGTAACTTCATTGTATGAGCTTGATCATGCATGCCTTTATCATCCATTAGTAGTTTCCCAAAACTACAACCAAAAATAGTCAACTACGGAGAAGTGCAAACTAGAATACCGGATGGGAAACTAAAAATACCGGATCAACAATTGGAGAGGATAAGGATCAGTATAAGAGTACCAGAACAAACTACTAGCATACTACCAACATTGTGACATCAATGACAACAAATAGATAACTTTACTCATTTTTCCAACAATCTCCCCCTTTTCCATTGATGGCAACATGTAAACAAAAATTATCTCTCCACTATCTCCAACACTCTCCCCCTTTGACATCAATGGAAAAGAGTGCCAAAAATGAGTGTAAACATGGTGACATCAAAATTTCAAAATATTTCAAAAAAATTCAAAAATTTCCAACAATCCAAATCATTTAAGTGAAGATGACACTCTTCACTTGGAACAACTTCTTATACCTTTCTTTGAGAACTAAATACAACTTCTTCCAATTAAAAACAATAGACTCCAATTTTGTGCATGTACTTTTTAATAATCCCAATAGAGTAAATGAGGGTGACCAATCTACAAGAGAACATTGTTTCTCAACATCTTTAGCATCAATCATAATTATGGAAAGATGCTCTAACTGAACTTCGGCAGTTTCTTTAAGGAGCCAGAAGGTCTTTGTCACATCACCTCTCTGTCTTTGTGTAATGATTAGTTCATCCTATAGTTCACCAAATCTTATTCTTTGCATTCCTTTTTTATCTTCAAATATATTAAAATTATTTCCAATCTCATTCATCTCAGCTTCAATAGTAGGCCACCAAAGACAATATTTGTAAACATCTAAAATTTCTTTAACACACTTCTTAGTTTCCTCAATCAATCCAGACAATCTTTGCATAGCCTTTTTGCATCTCCTTTCAACCAAGATTCCTATTTTGCGTCCTTCCAGTCCTTCAAGTAAGATCCTTTCTTCAACAATCTCAGGCATATTTTCTGGCAAGAATTCAAAAACATTAGATACTTCAATACCTTTCTAAAGTAGATAATCTACCAACGCATCATTAATTTTCAGTTTTTCAATATGTGAGGCAACATCTCATAGTTCACCAATCTTCTTCATTTTTCCTTCAATTATCATAGACTGGATATCATTAGGATTAGGGGGTTCAATGCCAGTCAAATATTCTTTCTCCTTCTCATCCGAAATATCAATGATGTCTTAGTCATTTGCTTTCTCCTTTTTGATTCCATAGGGGAATCACTAATAACAACCTCCATTTTCCTTTTTCTACAGGAAGAGCCCACTTTGAATCAACTTAATTTAGAAATACCAACAAGGGTTTGCTCACAAGGATGAGAAGTACGATCTGCACATATTTTCATTATCTTCCAAAGACTCTAGATATCTGTATTTAAATTTTCTTTCCAATTGGGATACCAGATTACCACATCACATTACCGTTTCTTGGTAGAGAATTTAGAAAGTAAAACACCAGACATACTAGCAAGGATCCAAAATGAAGCGGATAATTCTCAACCAATGAAATTCAAACATTTTCATGCAAATTTTGAAGCAGCAAGCTACATAAATCAAATTGTCTATTCTCCTTAACCATCATGTGGGCAATATGTACGATAATAGTTGAAGTTGAGCTTTCACGATTTATGAAATAAACTTTATATGAAATACTGTATGCAACATACCTAACGACCGAATCAATAAGTGTATCAATCAACATTCCTCTCTGATCTCTGTCAATGCTAGTCAGCTCCACCACATCCTTATACTTCCCAATTTTCTTTCTAGGAAGCTCATCAACACTGCATAATACAATGATCGCTTTAGTTGCATCCTTTGAAATCAAGTAGGGTTTGTCCAAAACAATTTTTCCATCCTTAAAAGAAATCAACAAGAACAAGATAACTTCCTTATCTATAACCCACAAAAATTCACTCCACAAATCCATCCCTAGGTTTTTTATATTCTGTAATTCAACTTCGCTCAACCCTAGCTCAATTTCCTTCATTTCCCTATGATCATATTCTTCTAATTCAACCCTTTTGAACTTTAGAGGGGCAGTACCACACAAACCACTATCCATTGCTTTTCTTTGTTGAAATCTAGTGATACTTCTTTAATTTTCTTTTTTCCTTATGCAAACAGAGAGAGGGTTTCCAGATTACTTGAATCAATCTTCAAATTTCGTTTAGAAAAACTTTGAGCACACCTCAAGAATTCCTCATAGCACCTTCTGATGATTTCAAATGCACAATTAACCAAAATCATCACAATTTTTTACTTATCCATCATCGATTTTTTCGTAAGTGCATTAAATGTGGCAAACACAAAAAGCTGCTAAACACATACTTCACTTAGCATAGAAAACCTTCAAATGGTCCACAAATATTCATACCGACATATTTTTCTCTGGTTCCTTTTCCAAAACCTCTAAATAATCAATCTTCTCCTTCTAACCACGTGTTAGCCTCTGACATGCCATTCTTTCAGGGGGTTTTTATGATCTTCTGATAATGCTCCCCTTAAGACCATGCTAGGTCTACATTTCAAATAAGTCATTCACACCAAATGAGGGTAAAAACACATCAGGAGTCTCATATTTTTCTTCTTCTTCTTCTTCCTCTCTTTCTTCTTCCATATCTTTTCCATCTCTTGCTTCATCTCTTCTTTGTCAGTCTTCTTTACCGGTTCACTCTTTTTTTCTAGGAAAGACTTCTTTCCTTTCTTATTCTTGCAAACTTTAGATATATATCCAGGTTTGTTGTAGTTATAACATATCACACCTTTCTAATTAGACTATCTTCCATTATTCTGCAATCTACACTGATTTCTTCAGTGTCTGAATTTATTGTAGGTATAGCAGTAGCCATTAAAGAATTGATTTATTTTCCTTCATTAAACTTGTTCCTCATTACCCAACTGATCAAACTCACTTGATATCTATATTTTATGGCCTTATGTCTAAATTTCCAACATTCAAAACATTTTCCAAAAAGAGAGCCAAAAAATTGGTTTATCCTACTCCTGCATTCAGTTGCTCTATGACCATATTTGTTACAAGAAAAGCAAACACCATCAAAAGAGGGGTACTTCTATGCATTAGGTTGTCTCACAAGAGGTCTTCTTGCAAAATTCCTTCTCTACTTCCTCTTTCCTTGATTATTCTTCACATATTTAGAACATTCATCGGTATCAGCTCCTAAGCCACATTTGTCTTTACATGGTTTATGTCCTACAAGTACTTCTTCAAGTTTACTAGAATTGGATCTAAAATTATTTTTATAGAGTTTAGAATTCTCTAATTCCACTCTTAAGTTTACTATCTCCTACTCGAGTCTAGTGCATTCACCTGATTTGTTCTACACCATTGTATTCAGACATTCTTCAATTCTCTTCTTTTCTTCTACTGTCACCTTTAGTCCAATTATCTCTTGTTTTAGTTGTTCACTTACTTCTTTGTCTTTCCTTAAATTTCTTCAACTGTTCCTTCAATTTCTGAACACATTCATTTTCTTCATCAAGATTCTCTTTCAAATCTTTGTTTTCAGTTTTAACTTGGTCAAGATCCTTCAATGTCGTCTGGAGCTCTCCTTTATCATTCATTATCTCCATCTTTAGGATCTCCCTCAAGTTGTTAGGGTTTACTAGAGGAACCAAAAACTCTGATACCAATTGTTAAACAGGTGCAAGACAACTGAGAGGGGAGTGAATCGGTTGTCACACAAATTAAAACTTAAAACTTTATCACTTATCAGATCTTCAACCACACTATTATGTTATTAAATATGAGCATGAAATAGAAAGGTAAATCAGCAAAATGAACACCAGATTTTTATGTGGAAAACCTAGTAAGGGAAAAACCACGGTGAGGGTTAACTCACACTATATAGTATTTTAAAAGAGGATCACTGCCAAAAGGACTCACTATCCAAGTACAAAGGCTCATTGCATACAAAAAGGACTGATTTTCCAACAAGAGGCTCACTACCTACAAAAAGATTATACAAAACAGATTAAGGCTTTACAGTCCAAAATGAATAGGAAAGATGCACCTATTATGTGCTAATACAGTTTCAGATATGCTCACAATTTTTGCCTTTCTGATCACACCTTCACATTAATTAATTATTCACTATTTCTTCTATCACCTTTCTACAGACTCATTGCACTTCCACACATATACTCAGACACACATACATTCACACACCCTTGTGTAAGTCACACCACACACTCTATCAAACTATTCGCCATATACTTATATATACCCAATCTCCATCGCAAGCACTAATTAGGTTGGCTCCACAAAGTATTTTCAAAATGCTTTAGCCATTATTATGTCAGCTCCAAAATTTCACAAACATTTTTAAACACACAAAAAAATCTTTAGCACATTACATCATCTCGGCTCAGACCAAGAAATAGATCGCACATAAGTTTTTATATCATATCAAAAATTATCTTAACAAGTTAACCAAGAATAGTCTTCAATGCAACCAATAAAATAATGTCACTTCATTGTATGATTACGAGAACATGAAATATCCTGATCATGCATGCTTTTATCATCAATTAGTAGTTTCCCAAAACCGCAACCAGAAATAGTCAACTATGGAGAAGTGTGGACTAGAATACCAGATGGGCAACTAAAAATATTGGATCAGCAACCAGAGAGGATAAGCACTCGTATAAGAGTACTAGACCAAACTACTAGAATACTGCCAACATGGTGACATCAATGACACTAAATAGATAAATTTACTCATTTTTCCAACACCCATAACATCACGAAAGGTCTGAGCGACTTTGGCTCCTCCTCCATGATTGGTGGGGGCACATAGTTAGGATACATCTCCTCCTCATCAATGGATGCATACACTATCTCTACGGTAGCCTGATGATAGAACTTTCGCCGGTCTCTCATCGCTCTTGCATGATAAAAAAGGTACACAATTAGTAAACATCATTATGATATATATATACAAAGCATTAAATATTAAAGTACATACATACAATCAAAAACATCATCGCCTATGTCTCTAGACAAATGAGGAATATCAACCTCATCCTCTTTGGGGGGCATGGAAGAAATGCTAGCCTCTCTCTGACTATGGGTCCCAATTTTTTCTCTAGATATTGTAGGTGATCTGGTCATATAGGTGTGTGAGGACTCTCCACGCTCGTGTCGATCCTGAACCATTATCTCATCATCCTTAATCAGGGGTGGATCATCCTTGTAATAATCATCCTCCTCATAATCCTCCTCACCCTCATCCTCCTCTCCTCCATCCTCTTCCTCATAGTTAAGATTGACCCATGAATCATGCTCATCATCGATCACATCAGTAAAAATATCTGCTGGCCTATATCATACATCTTTGGCCTTGTCCTCTAGCTCATCTCCCTCATATGGTGTTGGCCCTGCATCACCTATAGGGACATCCATGGGAAATATAGGAGCTGGCCGTGTCACTAACCACCATTCCTCGTGCTCATCTGTGCTGCCAACATCATTAGTGTCAGACACTAGTGGTCGGTTGTGATCTCAATCATCAGAATCACTCCCATGAACATGATCTATAGTAAGCCAAATAGTATCATCTGGCCTCTAATCACTTTGCACTGATCATCTAATGAAGGGGCACTCCCTCAGTGGTGTCTGCATCTTCCCAAACTGACACATGACACCCATAATAGAAAGGTCGTACAACATAGTCATGTCATCCAACTAAAAACTTGACCATCTAAATCCTCCTCAACTATCTTATGGGATCTAGTCACTATAGAGTGAGTAGATAAGGTATCCATAGAATCTCGTCCTCCTCCAGCTGGTCAAATCTCACCCTCCAAAAATTTAGATCATCGTACTTCCATAAGCATCGTAGAGGATAGTTGAATGCTCATGGATATCTTGCCACTATAGAACAAGGGAACCCGATAGGCCTGGTGCATGTAATATGCTCAAGGCACCACATCTGCAGAAGTGTGTAGTGCACCATACTATTGATCTCTCGAAACAAAAATTAGCCAAGATCATAATAAAGGTGTGCTAGGATGCAGCGTCCCCAAGCATAGACCATCTTGTGCTCATACATCCCTTGAATCAAGTGTACCAATCCTCCATCTAATTGTGTCGCTCATCCATCAGGATTGAGAACAAGCACAACTCTATGCATCATAATCCATTACACAATGGGGGCTCATGAATATAGTAGCATGGAAAGCTCAATTCATGCTCTCACACGCTCATCATGAACGGGTCCATCCAAGCAGTACTGCATGTCCACCTTCTCGTGGAATGATCGATCCCCCCAGAAATATACCCATTCTCTCCAAATAGGAACTCAAAGAATACAGTGTACATCCTCGAGAGTGATGGTCATCTCCCAGATAGGAAGATGAAACATTCAAGTATCTATGTCCCAGCACTCGAATAGGACCATAAGCATGGCATCATGGTATGTCATAGATGGCATTAGATATGCTCGATAGATACCTACTACATGTAAATGCTTTTCCTCTGCTATTGACAGTGCTAGGGATAAATCTCTAAGAAAGCTAATATGTCTCCCTCCTAGCCACTATCGTGATTGGGCTAGAAACTATCAAAATCAGAACAATATACTCTAAAAATTTCATTTAATATCTTCAATTTTCACATTATTCATCATGAAAGTGTGCTAAAGTTCATCTACTATGCTTTTCTATTGGCCCTAGACACTTTAGAACCCTATTAGGGAAATTAACAAAGAAATAGGACACTTCACAAAGAAACGACACTTTGCGAAGAAATGAGACACTTTGCAAACAAAAGGGACACTTTGCGAAGAAATAGGACACTTTGCAAACTTTTTTCCAAGATCCTAAAATAACCTATCCATGCATTAAAAATTATTAAATTATTACAAAATCACAAAGTGAAAGTTGTAGAATCGACTCACCTCATAGCATAACTCATTGTGTGCCATCTGCTCTCGAAGCTCATCCAACCGCAAAGGTGTGTAATCCTGTCTACTCGACATCTTCTCGTCTCACTCATCACTCTCAAACTAAAAGAAGGTAAAATGAAATAGTAAGTGACAAATTACTTTCTTCCACTCCTTTTAACCTCTTTTCATCAATTTTACTCTTATGCATTAAATTAGGGTTATTTTATCTTAAGAGTTAATAATGCATCTTTTCTTCAAAGCAACATAATGAGAGCTATGGAACTCCATTTTCGACATTGTTTGATGTGTTGGAATCATGATTCTACACTTGACATAATCAAGCATCTATCATTATGTGGAATGGTACTTGGAAATTCCCTACGACATGATGTTCCTTATTCGACGTGGCTAGATTGCTACCTTGATTCCACCTCCGTAAATCAAGCAGAATCAAGGGGGGCACACATCTACCCTCAAATTGGATACTTGGGAGTTAGATAAAAGGATTTTTGGACAATTAACAAATTTGTGTTGTAGGATGTGGTTCCTAATGTTTTGGTTTTGTAGATAACTACACTGGGGCTTCATTCTCCCATCTTTTGAATGAGTATCCTTTTATGTAATAAAGTGCATTGTTTAGAGTCCTTTAGCTTACATATGCGCGTAGAGTCATATGGGTGCTAAAGTGGGGGCTAAATGTGGCGTAGAAAATTGGAAACTCTTGAGAAAAGAGATTATTTCATGCTTAATTAGACCTACTTTTGAGTACTCGTGCATCATTCATCCTTCAAAATAGCATTTATAGGCCTCTAAGACCTTTTTTTTTATCTAGAGGCCCATTTCACTTTAGAAATCACTTAAAACGCGACAAACAACACTTAATTCATTCATATCCTAAAAACCCACCTTCAAAAACCACTAGTGGGACCCATTCGCCACCTTGGGAAAATGAGTTCCCTTTGGTGGGACCCATTCACCAAGGTTGGCGCATGAGTCCCTTTTGAGGGAAATTTCAATTTTGAGTAGGAATTTAATTAATTCAACTTAATTGTTTGGTGGATGTCAGCCTCTTAGGTCTAAATAATGGAAAAATTAGGTGTTGATGCTTATAAATACTCATTTTAAGTCATTTTTCACATCTCTTAGTCATTTTAAAAAGAAAATTCTAAAGTCAAGTCTTCCACAATAAGTTTCATTAGCAAAAGTTGAAGCTTTAGGGCAGGAAACTAGGTTTTTTGTAGGTCTTGAAGCTGACTCTTCATCCAAGATTAAACATTCCAAAGATTTGATCAAGGATGCCTATGGTGAATCATGGATAAATCTAGGCTGAGGAGATGTAACTAGCCATCAAATCATACCTAAAGACTTGTTTTCAAAGTGATTCCATCTTCTATTTTCTCTCTATCTTTAGATTAAGGTTTGAATTTCATTTGCATTCCATTTTCATGTCTTTTGTCTCTATTTTTGATGTGTTGTAGGATTTCTAGGGTTGAAGTCTTGCATCATTCAAATCATATTTGCATATCTTATTCTAGCACAATAGAATAGGGTTTTATCATACTTCAAAATCTCCTAGTCTTTAACACACTTAAGGCTAGGGTTTTATGTAGATTTTTTTCCATTCAAGGTTTGATTAACCGACTAGGGGTTTGACTAAGGAAAACCCCCCACTAGACAACCAATTTTAAGTTGTTTTGTAGGAATTTTCTGAGATCTTCACTTGGGTTTTAGTTGAAAAGTGTTGTACACGTGTCAAGGTGTAGAAGAGAAATCTAAATTTGTAAAAAATTTAAAGTGGAATGGTTTTCCATGGATGGCGATTGAGTCCCTCCTAAGGTGAATTTTTGAGTTAGATGCAGATCCTAATACCTAGTTTGTAGAAATCAGTTTCTGGGCAGAAAACCCTGTCCTATGACTGATTCGCCCAAGGTGGTGAATGAGTCCTAGTCAACATAAAAGTCAAAATTTCCAGATTTCTAGAGTGCTTTCCAATCATCTTCAGCTTTACAGGTGCACACATTCTAAAAAATAAGTTTCTATTTAGTTTCGTTTTCATTTTTGTTCATCTTTTTAAGCTTTTTTGCAAACCTCACTATGTTTTCAAACATTGCATATTTCATAAGTTTTGCATCAATAGTTAATTAATCTCATCATTTAGTTGCATTTACAACATTGCATTTAGTCATACACATATCATACAATCCCTTATTTGAATGAATCACCACAATTTTAGGGTTTTATCTCTCTCCTTTTAGGTGAAAGATCCTAAGAGTGCAAGTGAGCTCCATAGACACCCTTCAAAAAATTTGGTTCAATAGGATTAAAAGATGAGATTAGTGGATCACATTGGTTGAGAGTCATGGAGAGACTAGAGGATAAGTGTTTTCATATGGTTGGAGGAAATGGAGGGAGATGGGTTATGGGGAGGATGAATGATAGAGATGAAGGGATTTAAAATTGGATTGGGAGTATGGGCAAGAAATTAACCCATGTGACATGGCACCAAGGGCATGTCACATGTAGAAAGACCCATGCCTATATACAAAAGGCCATTCCTTTGTTCACATGTGGGGATTTGTATGATTTAAGGGGGGTTTGACTAAGAAATTAGGTTGATTAGGGGATTAACTAAGTTAACCAAATTAAAGGAAAGTGGAGGAAACTAGGGATTTTAATTAATTAAAATATTTGTTTAATATATTTTGGAAAATAATGGGGGACTTATGAAATAAATAATTGGATTTATTTACCTAAGGTGGACTATATGATGAATGATTACATGATTTAGGCTAGAAAATGGGTGCATGTGAATAGTGATTATATTAATTAAATAATAAGATATTATTTGATTAATAAAGGGATGGAAATTAGATAATTAATTCAATAGTAAGGGTTGCATTCAATTGATTATAGAAGAAATAGTTGGGTAGTAAAAAAACATATACATAAGTAGCTATACTTTTTGAAAACTCATCAAATGAACCCTGCAAAACTAGAAAGCATAGCTCAAGATCCATCTCTTTAAGAAGACAAAGAATAAAATATAATGCATCTAGAAAAATGGGCTATACCGATTAGATGAATAGTCGTCGAACTTACATTAATAGTGGGGAATGAGAATGCTCCTCTAGGATAACCAAATCATCATGGCTCACTCCAAGAATAGTCTCTTCTATAGGTCATTAATGAACTCACATTTATATCTAGGTGAAGGCTCCTAAGAATTTCTATTGAAACCTCTAAAGAGTAACCTTCTCCACAACTATCTCACCCAATTCTCCAAGTATTCATGAGCATCTACAATTGATCAACCCATACTAAAATCCAAATGTAACATTGTACTCTCATGAAGCTCTCGAGCACATGACCAATATAGTCAATACTAAGAGAACTAACCAAATCACTATCAACACCTGATAAGTAATAAAAACAACACCTTAACCAAAGACTCAAAAAAATCTCAATGGCTAACCAAGATGTCAACATCTCCACTCACATGAAGATAACCATCTCTTGACAATAAGAATGAAAATTTCAAATAACACTCAGTGAAACAACATGATCTAAGAGCTCCTCCATAACACCAACAACTACTATATAAGATCATCCATCAATAAGTGATGAATCCGCATCACTGCCAAAGCTCACACTAAATCAAGATACTAAGCTCTCCATGGAATCATGATAACCATATCCTAAATGAAGATCTTCTATAGCTCTAATGCAATCAAAATACATGATAAGTAGAACCAAGATCTAAAATCAAATACTTGCAATTTAAAAAACATAAAATAATAAGTAGAACCAAGATCTCCAAGTTAAGAAGATAAAAAAACATGCTACAAGTACCAAAATTGACTATCCATATACTCAACATCATCTGTCCTCTCATCTCAATGCAACATACCAATGCACAAATGACTACAGACAAGGCCAACTAATAAATTCTACATCAACACTAAATCAATCTCATGGATATAAACAACCCACATTCGAGTCATCCCAATATAGCCAATAGGTAGATGATCCTTGGAAATTGCATAACTCATAGATCCATAACCAATGAAACATACAAATTATCATCACATTAGTAATATGTAAAGTTTAGATATCAAAGAAGATAACATGTAGATTTCAAGACTCAAACACTAGATCACCAGTAGACCCAATTTTCCAAAAAAAATCCACATCTGAGTACTATAGTCAAGAAACTAATCAAGAATTCCTACAAATCTAAAAAAAATCATCCAAAAAAATCCAAGAGTTTGAACATAATCTCTGCACAAATATACACACCATAGATCTTTATTAACACGTGTGAAACCTATAAAATCATCTTTGTGTAAATATAGATCCACTTAAACATCTTGAAAAATAGATCACCACATATTTCATCTGAAACAATGGAATTTCCTAGATCTACACAAACCCACATCCTTTTAGAAGATAAGAAAACTAAAAATCTTTAAGAGGAAATAAGTTATCTAGAAGCTTATAAAATATGAAATATACCATATTCACAACCCACAATTTACCAATGTTAAAACATATACCAATATTTCATCACTGAGAAAGCTACAAACCTCCTCACACCTTGCATGAAGCATACATGTAGAAGTGAAACTAATTAGCTGAAAAATATGTTTTACCAAAATAAAACGAATCAAGATGATAAACCACTACACATTTTCACACTAAACACTTTCAATTTATGCAATTATGAGAGCGAAAAAATGCAAATAACAATCATAAATGATACCTAACTATTATAGCAACTATGAGGAAAGTTTTTAGAGCTCAAAGAGGTATGTGCCTTACTGTAAGAAGCCTGTTTTTAGGGCACAAAGGACTCATTAGCCTTTAGTGGAAAATGGGTCCCTGATAGGGTTCCTAAAACTGAGATTTGAGTTATTTTCTTTGATGTTTGCAATCTCATATTCTCAATTGTTAGCTTACAAAAACCTGTACTTAATTCTATAGCTTTAATTCTTTTTCCTAAGTCAAACCCCTTGTAAGTAATTAAACCAATTAATGAAATAAGGAAATTGAAGTATAAAACATGAAATGATACAATGTAGATACCTTGGATGTTGTCTTGTAATACAAATCTGCAATCTAAGATGTAGTGGCCATGAAGAATGTAGATCTTGATCCTTGAATATGATGTGAAACAATGCTTGCAAGTAGATCTTTAATACTACACTCACTTTCTTAGCTCAACAACATGTATGAATGCATCAAACCCTTGACATGATGAAATGACCTTATATTGTTGTAATAAACCATGATAATCGAGGCCTTGAAATTCCTTTGAAAATTCCCTTGAAGTTCTCTATAATGCTCTCTTGAAATTAATAGAATGTTTCATAAACTTGCTAGGAGAAACAATGTGAATTAACCCTGTATTTATACTAAATTAGGAGATTAATCTCGAAATTCAAACAATTCAAGCCAACACCAGATATTGAGATAAACATTATTAAATTCCTTCCATAATGAAATTCAAAAAAGGGGTCCTCAGTAAGGGAGGACCCATTCACCACCTAGGGTGAATGGGTCTTGGCTCACTTTTCCATGACCTAACCTCAGGGGATGGAAAGATCATTAAAAACCCATTTAGAATCAACTGATAAAGGGGGGTCCTCTAGAGGGAGGACCCATTCACCACCTAGGGTGAATGGGTCCTAGCACCAATTTCTAGGACCCTAACTTTGCCCAATTAATTGTTATATAATTTGAATTGTGGGTTTCAGAATATATCCTTGAGAGGTATTAGAAATGAGGATTAAATTTGAATTAAAGGGGTTAATCAACTCTAATTAACCACAATTAATTAAAAGGACCCTATATAAGTGTGAAAGTGTGTTACAATACTTTACAACACCATAAAAAGGGTACACATTAGGTACATTTCCTTAAAAGGGATCCATTAGTCTTTAATCAATTAGATAAACCTTAGAAAAGTGTGAAAGTGTGTTAGAACACTTTACAACACTTTTTAAAAGGATAAATTAAGGTACATTTTAATTAAATAAGGACCCTTAAAGAGAATGATGTGAATGTGTACAACACATTACAACACTATTCCAAGATACAATTAATTCAAATTTATGTCAATTATCCAAATTAAGTGTGAAAAAGGACTTTTTTTTTTACACTACATTTTTCTCCCACTTTAGTGAGAGGATGAGCCCATGCCAAACTCACACTAACGTAGACATTCAAGAAAATTAAGTATGTAGTAATAACAAAGATACATAACCATACCCTGTCAAAGGTGAATAAAGAAAAGCAAAAGGATCAAGTACAACCACCCCAACACGATGTGAAATGGGGTTATTTGTCCAAGAAAAAGGATCAAGCTTCGATGGTACAACTCAATGTGGAACACATCTAGGCTATTTTTCCATAATATATGTTGCTCACTCTGGGGTAGTGGAACCTCAATTTGTCCACTAGGTGAGTTATCCCAATGAAGTGGAAAATGAGAAAATCATATTAGCCTCTCATACCATACCCAAGTTATCCTCTTGAAAACTTTGATAAGGTGCTACAATTTAATTCTTTTGTAATGTCATGTATGTAACTTTTTGTTAAAGAAGATTTTTATTTGTTCATGTAAAGTTCTTGTTTGTAGGGAGCATTGTGCCTAATGTCTCCAAGAGAGGAAAAGTCAAGGTATCATATTGTCACTCATGGGATGCCTCATTTGCATCATGCCATGAAAGTAGATTGTACGACATCAAAACCAATGACACCACCAAGATGAGGACACATCACAAGAAAAAAGGAAAATCATGCCATGAATTTTTTTGAAAGATGTTATCGATGTATGCCCCCACTTTAAAGCAGTTGCTACACCATCACTATGAGAAATTGCTTTAAAGTAGCCAATATCTACCTAATACATGAGAGCTTTCCTTGGAAAACCCTATGCCAAGTCATATTTTTTTGAGATAAGCTATGTCATGAAATAGGAAAGAAGGGTTGCCCCCACAAATACATAATGGATATATGGATTCAAGGTCAATATGTTTGTGCTACAATGTTGTCATAGAGCATGGAATTGTCATCAGTCTCCAAATACACATAGAATTGGAAGAATGACACAAAGAGAGAAAAAACAAAGGAAAAGCCTTTCAGGTCAACATGGAAGAGATCTAAATGTCTCGATGCCTCACATCATCCCCAAAAGGAAAACACAAGACAAATGAAAAAGATAAAGAAAATGATTTTGGGTCAACATGGAAGAGACATAAATGTCCTGATGCCTTGCGTCATCCCCAAAAGGAAAACACAAGAAAAATGAAATGATTACAATAGATAGAAGAATTAAAGGTACATATAAAAGAATGCACAAAAACAGAGAGGTACATCAAATGAAACAACATAGGGGATCACATTACACACATGGAAAAAGAAAATATGAAAAAGGAAAAAATACTAGTAAGGCACATGTGTGTCAAGCTAAAGTAGGTCATCCACATCCCAATCTTGGTTGGTATAAATAGAAGGCAGACAACTAGCCAAAGGGACAAGAGCAAGTGCATTACTAGGAAATGACTATCTAATTCTTGCCCTGACTTAGTACAAAGACAAAAATGAGTCAAGATAGGTGATGAGAAAGAGCTCCTTGTGTCAAATAAAGTGACTTAATATAAATGTATAACATGTAATACTATGAGAGTGTTATTATTCAACAACCATTACATGGAAAGGAGCAAAATTTCATACTATGAAATCACTAGATAACAATTATTGCTATCAAAATGAAAGTTTATCAGGATTAATTTGAATGCACGATACTCATCAATACTATGTCTAAGAGTTCTATGGTATCGACAATGTGGAACATTTGCACCTTTAGGGTATAATCTTATCTTTTCTTTCATTGATGGTAATTTGTTATAAGTTCTTGGTTTAGAAGTAGTTGTAATTTTCTTTCATTTTCAGGTGGTGGACAAGGGAATTTTAGTTTCTTTAACTTGTAAGGCCTTCTACGCTTGCTAGATTCACCAAATTCTCTTGGTGGATATAGGGTAGAAGACTTGAAATGACCTTATCTTCTTTATCATTGTCATTAGGAGGCATTGGTTGTTCTTTAGGAAGGAGAAAACTTATGTCAAGGGGAGGATCTAAGATAAGATTTCCATTGTTATGAGGCATTGGTGTTTCTTTAGGAAGGAGGATATTTATGTCAGGAGGAGGATCTTGATATCCTAATCCTTTTGTATCTTCAATTGGTATTTTGTCTAGTAGATGATGAATTTCATGTTCACTTGTTGTATCACATCCCTATTTTTTTAAGATTGTGAATCCTTTTATGTATGTCTCTTCAAGGTTAATTGATGTGTTGGTTACTTTTTTAACATAGAATGGTTGATTGTTTGTTTGCATGGAGGAACTAGGTTCACCTATGGTAGGGAACTTAGGCTTAACTTGTGACTCAATTTCAGGATGTAATTTAAGACCAAATATCTCAAGTTGTGTTGGTTGTTTCATGGATGGATAAAAGGATGCATTATTCTCGAGGTTGTTAAGGAAATCATCTATGAAGTTGTTCATGTTGTCATAATATTCTCCAATGATGTCAACATCATGAGGAGGACATGCATTAGGAGTTGTGTGAGCATGAGTGAGTTCAATTTCATTAGGGTCATTGCTAAAAACCCAACTTGAAACATCAACCAAAGAGAACAAGGAATTCCACACATTGCTTAAACAGTTATCCATTTTCAAAATTTCAAATCTAAACATGGTAATTTGCTAATTAGACAATGCAATAATATATAAATAAAATGTTTTGAATGCAATTTTGATTTTTTTAATAATGCATTGAAATCAAGCAATTTAGGGTAATTGCAATGAATTTGATGAAACGACAAATCAAGAAATTGAAACAAGAAAGTAATAGCACCAAATAGAAGATAAAATTTGAGATTTTAATGTACAGAAAATCTAGATTAGTATCTAACAAGGATTCATTCACCAATAATTGCGAGTGGGTCCTGGTTAGGTATTCTTAAACCATTTTTTAATAATTTTAAAGCTTTCAATAATATCTTTTAGTTCCATATTTGAGGCAGTGAGTTCCAGTTTCATTTTTTCCGAAATTTAATGGAAAGATGAATGTAAAGGCCTAATTTGAAATACAATTTGTTTTTATTTTCAAATGCAAATTATAAATGAGGTTTAAATGAGATGCACAACGATTGATTTGTTTTTGTATTTTTTAGATTTAGAGAGATGCAAAAAAATGCAAACCTAAAATCTAAATGAGATGCAATTGTAAATGCAATGCAAGAAACCCTAAATGAGATATTAATTCAATGAAAATGAAATGCAAGTGAATGCAAGATTTAATCTAAAATGCAATGACTTCAAAAATTAAAAAATTGCAATGTTCAATATGTTGAGTTCACCATTAATGATTAGGTGGAAAATATGGTTTACCAAAATGATATGAATCAAGATGATAAACCAATAGACTTTTCCAAACTAAACCTTTGCAATTTAGGCAATTATTAGAGTCAAAAGCTATAAATAACAATAAAAAATGATACCTAACTGTTATAGAAACTATGAGGGAATTTTTTAGAGCTCAAAGAGGTGTGTACCTTGCTACAAGAAGCTTGTTTTTAGGGAATAAAGGACCGATTCGCCACTCCTTGCTACAAGAAGCTTATTTTTAGGGTACAAAGGACTCATTCACCTTTAGTGGTGAATGGGTCCCTATTAGGTTTTCTGAAACTGATATTTGTGTTATTTTCCTTGATGTCTCCACTCTCAAATTCCTGGTTGTTAGATCATGAAAACATGTAATTAATTTTGTAGCTTTAGCTTCAATTTTTCATTCTTGCATTTTGAATGACAACTTTTGCAACTTGACAACTTTGACAATTTTGCTTCAAACTTTCTCTCCACTTGATCTTCAACCTATAAATCTACAAATACACATTCAAGGGAAGAAAAACTTGTTTATTTTTAGTGAATAGGGGTTTTCCTAAGTCAAACCCCTTGTAGGTAATTAGAACAATTGATGAAATAAAGAAATTGAAGCATGGAACATGAAATGATGCAATGTAGATAACTTGGATGTTGTCTTGTAATACAAATATGCAATCTAACATGTAGTGGCCATGAAGAATATAGATCTTGATCCTTGAATATGATATGAAACAATGCTTGCAAGTAGCTCTTCAATGCTGCACTCACTTTCTTAGCTCAACAAAATATATGAATGCATCAAACCCTTGACATGATGGAATGACCTTGAATTGCTGCAATAAACCATGATAATCTACCTTGAAATGCCTTTAAAAATGCTCTTGAAGTGCTCTATAATGATTTCTTGAAATTACTAGAATGCTTCATAAACTTGTTAGGAGAAAGAATGTGAATTAACCCCTTATTTATACGAAATTAGAAGATTGACCTCAAAATTCAAACAATTCAAGTTGACACCAGATCTAGAGATAAACATTATTAAATTCTTGCCACAATGAAATTAAAAAAGGGGGTCCTCATTAAGGGAGGACCTATTCGCCACTTAGGATGAATGGATCCTAGCTTAGTTTTCCATGACCTAATCTCAGGGGATGGAAAGATTATTAAAAACCCATTTAGAATCAACTGATAAAGGGGGGTCCCATAGAGGGAGGACCCATTCACCACCTAGGGAGAATGGGTCCTAGAACCAATTTCTAGGACCCTGATTTTTCCCAATTAATTATGGGTTTCTGAATAGATCCTTGAGAGGTTTCATAAATGAGGCTTAAATTTGAATTGAAGGGCTTAATTAACTCTAATTAACCACAATTAATTAAAAGGACCCTAGATAAGTGTGAAATTTTGTTACAATACTTTATATCACCATAAATAGTGTACACATCAGGTACATTTCATTAAAAGGGTCCCATTAGGCTTTAATCAATTGGATAAACCTTATAAAATTGTGAAAATGTGTTATAACACTTTACAAAAAAAATTCAAAGAATAAATTAAGGTACATTTTAATTAAATAAGGACCCTACAATGATGTGAATGTGTACAACACATTACAACACTATTCCAAGATACAATTAATTCAAATTTATGTCAATTATCCAAATTAAGTGTGAAAAAGGACTACTTTTTTTCAACACTACAACAACTATATTAAATCTAGAAATACTCCAAGGGAAACATAATTTGAATAATAGCTCATCTATAGATATACAAAATGACAACCTTTGATTAATCATGTAAAAATATTCAAAACCAATGTGATTATGGACACAAATGCAATCCCATATACACTTAAATCATCTAGAAGACTCAAAAGTTTGAAAATACCAAAACAATGGAATAGCATAGATAAGAATAACAATATATTTTCAATAGAAAATTCATAAAACCCTCAGACCCAACCAACATGAAATTAAGTCATGCGAGTATAACGAACGAAAGGAAGAAGAGGTCCAAGAACTTTAAGCCCATTTGTAGGCCAACTCCACAACCACCATCATGCACAAGCATATGAAGGAGCTAGGCTATTCTAGAAGCTTTTGGAACATGCAATAATTAAATCCATAGCTTACATGCATTTAGGGCTAATGAAACAATGTCTTCTAATGCCAAGGACTAAAGCCAAGCAACCAACATAAGCACATCAAATTATAGTCAAGACAACCCAAGTGTCTCCATATGACTAGAGAACCAAGAAAAACACCCAACAAGAATACTCTAGTGCACATGACCATAAAATGTAAGAACACCACCATCCATGAGAGTTATCAATATCATATCAAATGTAACCACATGATCAACTCCAAAATTCTCCATCTTCTCAATCCTTCAAAATGCCTACTGTCTTAAGAAAATAAGATCAATCGCAAAACTTCCACTAAAATAAGGATTAATAATCAAACAATTCCTTCAAAATAGATAAATACTTAAATTCTTTAAGGAAAAAATCTAGATTTTTCTAAGTTTAATTCATTCCATTATTTAGCACTTATTATTAATTGTTTAATCCACCCACATGCAATTAGAATTTGCAGTACATCCATATGCACACACATACTCTCTAACATATTAACATACATATAATTTTCTATTGACATAATCCTTGAACCTCCTTTAAATACAAATACTAGTAATTAACATTTAGTGAAAATCAAAACAGGTAATATCATCCTTTAATGTATAATCGAAACCTATTGTTGTTCACAAGCTCTTAAAATTTTTATTAGAAGTAACTAGAAAAAAAAAACTTTCTAGGCATATGTGTTGTTTAGAAGCTTTCTAAAATTTTAATTGAAAAGTAAATGAGAAATATAAAGCTTTCCAAGCCTACATGTTATTCGCAAGCTCTCTGAAATTTTATAATATGTGCAATTGTCAAAATTGTTTTGTTTTTGAGTGCCCCGTGCAAAACAAAGTCTACGTTGATCAATCGTTGGGTAGTGAGTGTTCGTACATGCAAAATAAATGTGGGAGGCAATGAGTGTTCTCAATATTTAAACTATATCATGTTTAAATTTCGGTCAATCTTGATTTCATATACTTCCATTGACGCCCAGAGAAAATTGTATTCCACACAAAAATGGAAGAAAGTTGTGGAAAATAGGAGAGTTGTCATTCCCCCATGTGATAGCACATCTTCCATGTCTTGTATGACAGATTTACAAAAGAATGAATTAGAATGGGTGTAAGAAATAGCACCATCACTAGAAGCAATAGCAGGAATGTTTGAACCAAAAATAATGGAAGTAAAGACAAGATTAGTTCAATATAATAATTCAAATCATTCTTTTTGCAGCAGGGTATGTTTATACTCAAAACTATATATCTTAAATTAGAGAAACATAATATTAATCTTAGTTTTTATTTATCTAAAAACTTTCTTCTATAAGGATATAAGATAGTTTGTAGATGTTAAAAAATAAGCATGAATGTCTTAATAATCATTTGTGTGAGAAATTATAGAAATGCAAGATACTATGAAGTCATGTTTAATTATGTCTAAGACGTTTTCTCATTGAGCTTTCCCAAATTCATTTTGTTTATCCATGGTGTAGACTCACGGACACGGCATGTAAGACAATTAAATGCATCTCAATCATTCATCATTTTTCGCTACTTTTTCGTCTATATTTTGCCCCTTTTTGCTGCTTTCCGGCTGCTATTGGTTTTCACTCCTCCAAACTCTTCCTCGCTAGTATTGACCTTTCACTTCTCCAATTTGGTGAGCTGCAGCCTAAAAAAGGGGTTTCAATGATGGTTTTAGAGTATGTTTATTAAAATGAAAATTACGAGCAAGATTCTAACAATGAGTACATTTAGGTTTTAACATTATGAAATCCTTTACCCTAGTATATATTAACATAATTAATATATAATGTATATTTTATATAATAAAAAATAAAATAAAATATAAATAATATAATTATACTACTTATTATTATATATTATATTTTTAACAAAACAATTAAATACATGTATAAAATTAATATAATTAATAATTAATAATCAATATATTTTTATATAATACAAAATATAATTAATATATTATATATATTTTTTATAATACAAAATAAAGTATATATAACATAATTCTATCAATTATATATAATAGTATATAGATTATATTATTATTATATATTATATTCTGTAATAAAAATTCTTAAATATAAATATGAAATTATTATAATTAATAATTAATAAATTTTTATATAGATCAAATTAAATTAATATATAAAAATATAATAGTATTACTAGTAATAATAATAATATATATATATATATATAATTATTTTCTAAATGACCTACCAATTGACCTCATGTACTACACAAATGTATGCAAAAAATAACTCAATTCTTTCCTAATTGACCTTCCACACCTCTTTGATGTACCCATTGCACACCAAAGTTTAATTGCTATTTATTTACATGTTTGGTCACTTGAATGAATGCATTATATTCAACATTTTAACATTAATATATGAGTTTATCATTGACCTTTAAATAAAAGAAAGGAAACCAAAGATTGACCTTTAGACAAAGACAATTTGTATTGTTGTTGTTTTTAATCTTATTAGCATAAAAGAAGAGATGTCAACAGACTAATTATTTCTAGGAAAAGAAAAGAAGGATAAAAAACTTTTAAAGCTACATCATTAAATTAAATTATGTATTTATTCTTATTCTATTTTAAACATGTACTTAAAGAAAATTTCCTCTTAAATAAGATTACTAAAGATTGTGGGGTCTACTCTTGCCATAGTGTCACATCACGCACATGCTAGTGATCTAGATGGGTGAAGAGCTCACATGTTTTTATTAATGTACATATTACTTTCCATTGAATAACTAGAACCAAAATATTTATAACTAAAGATGTGTAGCTCAATTTTACATCTTCAATATGATAGGGTTCGGTTGCATGATATGTGATTACTATTGGTTACACTTTGTTTATATATATCATTTTTCATCTGTATAGGTGCACTACTATTTGGGAAATGAGTGTCTTGGTGTAGTATGGTACTTAGGTATTGGATGCATGCATTGTTTTTTTATCTTGTCTTTATGTCTCTTGATATTGCATAATGCATAATTTCTTTATATGAATTCATTCTCATATATATTCTTGGTGTCCTAAATGATGTGTTGTGAAATATTCTTGGGTCCAAATGATTCATTGGTATGTTTATAGTAACGTGAATTTTTGTTGTGAACTCTATCCTCATGTTTAGATGTTTGAAAATTTATGTTTCACTCACTCTTATGAAATTATTATAAAAATGAACTAAGAAAAATAATCACTAGACCTATGGTTATTGTTGGACATTTCTTTGCTTGAATTTATGGTTGGGAAGGAATGGGACATCCTCTATTAAAATTTCAATACCTTCCCCGTAGCTGCTACAAATGGTTGGAGGACTTATAAAGATGTTCAACAAAGACTTGTTCATGTTTCTTCCTCATGTTATTGTATTTTTAAGACTACTAATAGGTGTGACAAATTTGAACTAGATGGCCTAATGTACTCATACATATCTTTATTGAAGGATTGTAGTTTTTCACCCTATTATATAATTGAGATAATAATTTGTACTTGATCCTATCTTTTATCTATCGTAGAAAAAATGACCCTTTGCTTGACATGGGATAAATTCATGATAAATCGAACTTAATAAGGTCTTAATCTAGTGTTGTAAGGCATTTTATGGATCCACATTAGGTCTTGGACCCTTTCAAATTGAATAACATGCTTTTAATGATGTCTTGTAAAGGAGTTGTAAAGTCTTGTAAAGGTGTTGTAAAGTCTTGTAAAGGACTTTCACGCTTTTCTAGACTTAATTAACTTATTTCTCCATAATTCAACATTATAATTTTTTTTTAACAACATTATTACATCAATCTAGAAGTTTCTTAACTTAAATTAGTGTTGTAATGTGGCTTGCACATTCACATTGTTTTTTGTGCCTTCCTAGGCTATGTGGACCTCATTTTCATGTTGTAAAGTGTATTTAATCACACTTTCACATTGATTTATGTGTCCCAAGCCCTATTTAACATTTACATCATAACTAATAGGACCCTATTAACCCATATTGTGCATCTTGAGGCTTAAATTGATCAAATACTTGACAAGGTTGCATTTTAGACCTCATTTCTTTATCCCTTGGCATCTGAGCTGTCAAAATAGCCCTTGTGGGACCCATTCGCCATGCATGGAAAATTAGTCCCATCCAAGTGGGACCCATTCACCATGCATAGTGAATTAGTCCCTTCTAGGTGAGACCCATTCACCATGTTTGGCAAATGAATCCCATTTGGCTCAATTTTGACCTTTGAGCGGGAAAAAAAGTGAAATTTGAGTTTGATTTTGCTTCATGTCACCTTGTGATGAGGTATTAATGGGTGAAATAGGTGAATTTCCTATAAAATCACCTCTCTAAACTCATTTTTACATGCATTTAACTTAATTCACATCCATTCTTCATTATTCATCCATCAATCTTTCATCTCAAGTCAAGCAACTTAGGGTTTTTACATTGCAATTCATTAAGAAAGCTTCTAAGGACATTCAAGGGTTGAATCTTCCTCCATTGCTGGAGAATTTCAAGATAAAATCATCATGACAAGGTAATCAATTCCATTGTTGCATGTTTCATTGATTTATTTCATCATTTTGGTTTAACTACCTAAAAGGGGTTTGACCAAGGCAAACCCCTATATCCTAACCTTCAACAGTTTTTCCCCTTTGCATGTGTTTGTGTATGTAGATTTATCAAATGGAAAGGTGATAAAAGGTGTAAATATTCCATCAAATTCATTCAAGGTGTCTCAAGCCCTATTTCGAGCTTGGAGAGAGTCTATAGGTTGATTTTTGTAGATTCAAATCAGGGGAATCTTCAAAAATAGAATTGCAGATCATAAGCCACCGAATCCTTTCCAAAATTATTTTTTTTCCAGAAGAGGACTCATTCACTATTGATGGTGAATCAATCCCATTTCTAGGCTTGAATAGTGATTTATGTAGATTTGGAGACCCAATTCCTCGAAACTGGTTCTGACACTTTTTGGCAAAAACATGACTCATTCGCCCAAGATGGAAAATCAGTCCTAGTGAGAATTTTTGGTGTCTTCTGCAAGTGTTCAGAGCCTCATTTCATCCTCTTCCAACTTCTAGGTACATATCTCCAATTGGGTTACTTTTTGTTGCAGTTTGTTTACATTTCTAGTCAAATAGTTTGAATACACATTGTGTTTTCCAACACTTTTGCATTAGGTTAGAATATATTCCTTACTCTGCATTTTCATTAATTTTTCAGCATTTAAATACATCCACACACACATTTCATACCCCTCTCTCAATTTCTTCTAATGAGAACATAAGCATTTTTGGCCCACCTTTCTCCTAGGTGAAAAACCCTAGGAGTGATAGAAAGCAAGTAGGTGGCGAAAATCTATGGTCCATTTTGGTGAACCTGCTTTTTGAATGCTTTCTTATCTCATTTGGAGTCCTTTCAACATAATATATCTAGCTTACATTATGGTTTTCATGATTCATTTCCATGCTACCTATGTTATATTTTGCATTCCTAAAAAGTGCATTTAGATTGCATTTTTGGCATTTCATTTCATGAATTTTTTTTGAAATTCTGCATTTTTCACTGAGGCCTACCTCTTAGCATTTTGAAACCATAAACATCAGCCCAAACTTTCTGAAAAATCTGAAAAAGTCCATATTGGGACTCATTCGCCACCTTGGGCGAATCAATCCCTTCTGACCCCTAAAACAACATTTTACAAAACTCATAAATCTATTTTTAGACTCCTGTTTGGTGCCTTAACCCACCTATATTAGTTAATTTCATTTTTGTAGCATGCATTTCACTAGATCTCACTTCACATAGCTCATTTTTTGCATTGTTTAAATTTCATTTTTGCATTTACAACATTTCATCTTTTAGATTATTGCATAGTGTAATCAAAAAACTACTTTGTTTGAAATCTGAAAATTTGCATTTCATCTTATATTGTATCATTAGAAAAAGACATTATTTACATTTATGGCACTTACACTTTTTCAATATTCATTTTCTACATTAGTTCTGAGCTCATTTAGATCAACTTCATTACATAATGCAAACCAAAAAGCACAAACATCAAAAGAACCAATTACAACAAACATAACATCTAATCCATTTAGTAGTGATGATTTGGAAATGTTAGGTGAAGCCTTAGATGACTTCCTCTCTTCTAAATCATCCACTAAAGTTTTTCCCCAAAAGGATGCAAGCATCAATAATCATGATAATCATCATTGTTCTTCTCCTGATATCTCTCCCATTGGTGATGAAGGTATCTCGATGAAAGAAGACACAATCATTGAAGATCATGAAATTATTTCTTGTCTTCTTTCTCCTCCTACTTGCACAAACATTATGACACACAACGATGAAATCATTTCCCCTACCTTACTAAGTTCTCATTCATCTCCCAACACCTCCCCTACTAGTGAAAATGGTACAATTGTGAATGATCATGACAAACACATTTGTGTGTAGAATATGAATAAGAGCTATGACAATCCTACTTCTCCTCCTCAAGAAGACATTCTAGGACACGAGGATGTAAGTCTAGATGAAAATCAACCATTTTCTTCTCTTAATATCTTTTCTACACATGAAGAAGATAGTTTAGTGTTAGAAGATATCATTGGTGAAACTCTTGAAACACTTTTTCCTTCATTCCCTATTGTCTCTCCCATTTGGGAAGCTCTTTTTGAACACAAAATTCCAATCATTAGTAACCATGAAACTCCTAGTGATCGCTCTATTGATGCCTCTCCTATGAGCGATGAATCTATCTTGCCAAATCCAATTATGATGTATGTGATGAACATATTGGCTCTCCTCATAGGGTTGATATTATGGCACATAAGAATGATACCTTAGTGAACATAGATAACCAATTAAAGCCTTCCTCTCATATCACCACTAGTACCAATCCAACCATTAATCATCCTCCTATGTGTGTTGAACTTGTTTCGGAAACACCTGAGAATCCTATCATACTTTACCCACCATTACACAACCCACAAGCTCACAATACACCCAACCTCATTCTTCCAAATCATGGTCTTTGTGACTTTCCTTTCATAGAAATCAACCCATCCAAAAAACCTTCACTCAACATCCATACTAACACCATCCATTCTTCCAAGAAACCTTTAACCTTGGTACATCCTAAATCAATACATAAATAACATTAGTCACTGCTCCTTGCTATGTAATAGTTGTAGGATCATAGTATTCTCACTATTACATGTTTCAAATCCCTTGCAAGGGGCAGCATATTGTCATCCATTCCAGGCTCACCTTTGTCCTACACTAGATGGGGGCAAAGGGTTAGAAATCCTTATCCCTATATGTCGCTTGTTGTTGTATCTTTTGACTAATCGTGAACCTTTCATGAACATATAAGAGAAAGCTGGAGATGTGGATGACATGTCTTAAGATTGACTTGCTTGTGACATACTCTCTTTCTTCATGAAACAACTTATCAAAAACATATGACTTGGCATAGGGCTTTTTCAATAAGCTCTCATATTCTTTTCTACTTTAAAGAAATTGCTCACAGCACTGGTGTTAGCAATTCCTTTAAAGTGAGGGGCATACAATACCATAATTCATGTGCATTCTTGGTTCTTATTGTAGCCTTGTCATTTATATGATGCATTTGTCACTTTGTGGATGACATTGGGTGTGGTGTCCTTCATAAGTGTGATGTTTCTTGGCATATTACATTCCTCTTGGTGGCTTTATGTGACACACTACATCCCCTAAGTTGTGAATATACTATTATTTGATTGGTCCTCTCTTGGAGACATTAGACATAATGTTCCCCTAAGTGACTAACCTTGCATGAACTGAACAAGACTCCTTTTAACATTTTTTTTTACATTTTACACTCTTACGTTTTGCATTTTTACATTTTTGCACTTTTTGCCACCTTGCATAACACAACTTGCATGCCTATGGTACCTTTTCTTTTTGTTCATGAGAATTTTCCTTTGTGGTATGTTGTTAAAGTTATCAAGAGGTATAACTTTGACATGGTTGAGCGGGAAGCCCACCTAGTGGCATGAATTTTCCCCATAGCCACCTTTGTGTTTGTGAGTACATACGAACTAGCGTATGTATCTTACCTTTTTGGGCTTTCTCACCCGGTGGATGACCAGAAGTTTTGTGGCCCCAGAGTGAGTACATTTGGGCCTTCTCACTTGGCAGACCATCATGAGTTCTATTGCCCCGGAGTGAGTACACATTTTTTTTTTCAAACAAATAGCCTAGATCTAATCCACAACTAGTTGGACAAACGATCGAAGCTTGATCCATCCATGGGTAAACCTACAATAGTGGGTTACAATTTTTCAAATGAAGAATAATTAGAAATTCTCATCAAAAAAATTAAAATGGTTTACCCCTTCTAATGAAGGGGGTTCGAATGAACCACCCTCCTTCTAATGAACCCCCCCTTCTAATGAACCCTCCCCCCTTCTAATGAAGCCCCCTGCCTTCTAATGAATAAAGTGGGGGCTAAATGTGCCATCAAAAAAAGGACCCTTTGCTTGACATGGGATTAATTCATGATAAATTGGACTTTATAAGGTCTTAATCTAGTGTTGTGAGGAATTTTATGCATACACATTAGGTCTTGGACCCTTGCAAATTGAATAACATGCTTTTAACGATGTCTTGTAAAGGTGTTGTAAAGTCTTGTAAAGGAATTTCACGCTTTTCTAGACTTAATTAACCTATTTCTCCCTAATTCAACATTATCAAATGTGTTTAACAACATTATTACATCAATCTAGAAGGTTCTTAACTTAAATTAGTGTTGTAATGTGTCTTGCACATTCACATTGATTTATGTGCCTTCCTAGGCTATGTGAACCTCATTTTAGTGTTGTAAAGTGTATTTAATCACACTTTCACATTGATTTATTTGTCCCAATCCCTATTTAACATTTACATAATCACTAATAGGGCCCTATTAACCCATATTGTGCATCATGAGGCTTAAATTGATCAAATACTCAACAAGGTTGCATTTTAGACCTTATTTCCTTATCCCTTGGCATTTGAGCTGTCAAAATAGCCCCTATGGGACCCATTCACCATGCATAGTGAATCAATCCCATCCAGGTGGGACACATTTGTGATGTGTGGCGAATGAGTCCCATTTGGCTCAATTTTGACCTTTGAGCAGGAAAAAAAGTGAAATTTTAGTTTGATTTTGCTTCATGTCAGCCTGTGATGAGGTATCAATTGGTGAAATAGGTGAATTTCCTATAAAAGCAACTCTCTAAACTCATTTTTACATCCATTTAACTTAATTCACATCCATTCTTCATTATTCATCCAACAATCTTTCATTTGAAGTCAAGCAACTTAGGGTTTTTACATTGCAATTCATCAAGAAATCTTCTAAGGACATTCAAGGGTTGAATCTTCCTCCATTGTTGTAGATTTTCAAGATAAAATCATCATGACAAGGTAATCAATTCCATTGTTGCATGTTTCATTTATTTATTTCATCATTTTGGTTTAATTACCTAAAAGGGGTTTGACCAAGGAAAACCCCTATATCCTAACCTTCAACACTTTTCCCCCTTTGCATGTGTTTGTGTATGTAGATTTATCAAATGGAAAGGTGAGAAAAGGTGTACATATTCCATCAAAGTTATTCAAGGTGTTTCAAGCCCTATTTCAAGCTTGGAGAGAGTCTACAGGTTGAGTTTTGCAGATTTAGATTTGGGGAATCTTTAGAAACATAACTGTAGATCATAAGCCACCGAATCCTGTCCAGAATTCTCTATTTTCTAGAAGAGGACTCATTCACCATTGATGGAGAATCAGTCCCATTTCTAGGCTTGAACAATGATTTCTAAAGATTTGGACACCTAATTCCCCAAAACTGGTTTTGCAACTTTCTGGCAAAAATAGGACTCATTCGCCCAGGATGGCGAATCAGTCCCAGTGAGCATTTTTGGTGTCTTCTACAAGTGTTCAGAGCCTCATTCCAGCCCCTTCCAACTTTCAGGTACATATCTTGAATTGGGTTAGTTTTTGTTACAGTTTGTTTACATTTCTAATCAAATAGTTTGAATACACATTGTGTTTTCCAGAATTTTTGCATTAGGTTAGAATATATTCCTTACTCTGCATTTCCATTATTTTTTTAGCATTTAAACACATCCACACACACACTTCATACCCCTCTTTCCATTTCTTCTAATGAGAACATAAGCATTTTTGGTGCACCTTTCTCCTTCTAGGTGAAAAACCCTAGGAGTGATAGAAAGCAAGTAGGTGCCAAAAGTCGATGGTCCACTATCCTATATTGTGATTTGTACTAAGTAATGGATACTATTTAATTATTGATTGTAATAGTTCATATTATTTTCTTATTTTTGCAATATTATTGTAATATTGTTAATAAAAAGAGAAAAAAACATATTCACATTTTAAGGGTTGTTAGAAATTTATAAACAAAAATTTAAGGTTAAAATTCAATATTTCAAAAATAGGTACCTTCCTCTAGAAAAAATTTTAATTTCATTTAATATTAAATAAATATAGTATCATCAACCATATTAATCAAAATGTTGCCACACTTTGAGCTTTTCACTATAAACCACATCTATAGAGAAGGGAATGCAGAGGTTGATGCACTAGCAAATAAAGGAGCGGATGGAGTGTAGTATTGGGGCCCATGTGCCCTCGGGTTCTATAGTCTAAGCCCATATGGCTAGATTTGGCACATGGGCATTTGAGTGTAGTTGAGCAAATTATTAACGTGATGAATGATAGCAACGTCATCAATGTGTGTAATGGCTTGCAAACTCCTCTTGTTTGAAACGTATGACATAGTCCATCACCATGGATTAAGGGATTGGTACGATGTGCAAATGATGTTTTGTACTACGGGCGAGGTCATTTTGATGACATTCTTTTGATCATGGCATACACACTATCAAGAGATAGATACTCACTGGCAAAATCGTGCTACACTTGGTAAGTTTTGAGCACATTGTGATAGGGATTGAATGGGGAGAAACATGCAAATAAATTGCTCATCCCTCTTAAAAATGCGAGATGGAAGGGTATGTGCAGGATCATCATGGAAAAAATAGGCCCTTAAGTGGAAAAAAATTCAGAAAAATTAGAGTTAGGCAACTTGACGTAAAAATTTGAATAAGTTATCTATATTATTTCAAAAATATGTAAGAATAGAATTTGTAACAAATTGAATGTAGTTTCTAAACTACTAGGTTTGTTTAAAAAAAAAAGTTTATTTGACCATGAAAATTTGAAATTTCAATGCAGTGGTACTTAAATTTCAGGGAAAAAATAAGATGTAGGTGTTTGTCTGACCACCCTAACCACAATAAAATGATAATATTTTTTTATAAGATTTTAAATATAAGTAGAGGACTCATGCCCTGATGTGATGTGTATTTTTTTGTAATTTTTTTCCAAGTAAATAATTAATTATGAATTTTTTATTACAACTTTTAAAAAAATATAAAAACTCGTATGTCTAACCACCTGAACTTGGTCAAAACTTCATGAAATTCTATTTTTCTTTTTTTAATCCTAGAGTATGTGAAACATTGAATGTGACACATGTTTTGGATTCAAAAAATGTGATACCATTTGAAAGCTATAAATGCTTTTCAATCAGCCTATCAATCAATACTTTAATCATAATTTGAATAGAAAATGAATAATAATTACTTATTAAATTCAAAGTAATGCATAATTTATATCGGTGGAAAGCTGAGAATCTCCTTTAAAAACCTTTTTTGTTTCATCAATTTTGGGTAAAAAAATAGTCGTCAGCCACATACCCATCAAATTGCCACTTTTTGTCCCATCATGATCCTGCACATACCCGGAAGCTAGCTTTTCACATCATTGTGACAATGGATACTCCCATAAGATTGAGGTGCTCAAAAAAGAAATTTGCATTCTTAGGTTTCATAACAGATAGCAAGTTGAAGAAAAAATGCTTAGGGAAAGATTTCTTCATGTTGGACGTGGTGCGGATGGTGCTCGACAAAGAATTCTCCTTTTCCTCCAATACACATCGTGCAAACACATACATTTCTTCTCAGTTTCTCACCACGCTGTTGGGCCTGGAGCTACCTAAGGTTAGATGTTTGTTACTCCTAAGGCTTGTGTTTAAGGTGTCAATCCTTCTCGATGACATAAACATTGTCACTGTGGTGGAATTGGCTGTTGGGATTCCCTATCCCGACGACATTGATAAAATGTTCCACCTGGGCATCGAAGTGGAGCGACAGCCATTCATTCTAAACATGGATGGCCCTGATTTGAATCAACATTGGCACTAGGAGAGGATTGGATATGAGTTCCTGTGTCGACGCCTCGGGGTGATTGAGGTTAAAGACTTGCTGTGGTTCAGAGAATTTGCAGTGTTGGTGGAGGAAGGGAAGTTTTATGATGATGGTGATTAGTGAATGGTGTCATGGTGTTATTTTTTGTCTTAAACATGCTATCTTTAATATATGCATCTTGGATCTCTATGGTCTATATCTATGTATGAGGGTTGTTTATAAAAATCTAGTCAATCTGCCCTTTGAATTTTGGGTCAGAACACGGTGTAATATTTTTTTGATATCAATATAATACATACAACTTCGGTTGCATCTTATGAATAAAAGAAAACCATATTAATCAAAATGGAGTATTAATATTGTCTCTTTTGAACATCTAATAAGACCTAATTATATAATCCATCAAATATTGAGTGATACTAGATATTCAATAAATCTCAAACATTTGAGCCTATCATAATATCCAATCTAGATATTTTATATGATAGGAACATCAATTGAATAAAAGCTCATAATCAAAGACCATTTTATTGCTGACTAAAAATAGAGATACATGTGCAACGAAAGAACGAGGGGATCGTATCAATCTAAATGCTTTAGGTAAAGCTCGCTTATATTTACAATTAATATATAGACTATTAGAAAGATCTCAGAGTGGGCAGAGGTATCGAACATGCAAATAAGAATTTAAAATTGTAGATTATGCATGGAGCAGGTGGCGTCATTCACGAGAAAAGAACGAGTCGTAAAGTATGATTTTTTAATAGCAATACGCGACCATGATTATTATAGCCATTACGGAAACTGATCTTTATTCCACAGATTTGCAGGCGGTGGTCAAAACGTGTGGACCAACGCGTTTTCTATTCTGCAATGTGCCATATTCGTCCCCCACCATAAGGGAAAGTAAGAAATATCTTGGAAGGAGCTATCTCTCAGTATCGAACTTTTCAGCGACAATAAGAAGCCAATGCTTCCCCAAACTCTCTACACCGCAGTTTCTTGCATTGTCGACTGAGTTGCATAGTAATCAATAATGAGGACTGGTGGTCTAATTGCGTGTATTGCCTTGATTTTGGTGTGCTTAAGCAAAGTGAATGGGCAACTAAATTCAACGTATTATGCTAGTACGTGCCCATCTTTATTGTCGACAGTGAAAGCTGCGGTGACAGCTGCAATCGCCAGCGAGAAACGGATGGGAGCGTCGTTGGTCCGCCTTCATTTCCATGACTGCTTTGTTAACGTAAGAAAAAATCAAGTCTTCTTAACATTTTCATCTGATTCCCCATCATGCCGTGTCTTATATTCTCGCCTTCTTGCAAGCTTTCCTCGTAATCCAAATGTTGTTTGCTTTTTCAGGGCTGTGATGGGTCGGTCCTATTAGACGATTCGTCGACCATAACTGGAGAAAAAACTGCGGCTCCTAATAACAATTCCCTGAGAGGATTCGACGTGGTTGACACCATTAAATCTAAAGTGGAGGCTGTATGCAGTGGAGTTGTGTCTTGTGCTGACATTCTCGCCATTACTGCTCGTGACTCTGTGGTCGCAGTAAGTACTCTTTTCTGACTTCTTTAAAGGCCTCAAATTTATTGTGCTCCATTCTTTTTTCAGCAATTATGTGGACGCTAGGTTGTGAAAGATTGGTTTTATTTTAGAAATCTATGGCTATGGTTAAAATAAAACAAGAATAACCAGTCTTCACCATATAAGAGAAATGTAGTCGGCGACGCAATTCAGGGTTTAGTGTCATAGTGTTGTTAGAATGCCATCTAGATTTTTATAAACCATTTAAAGAGAATTTTTTGGAAAATTGACTTAGGATATTTTGACCTGGGTTTTGTTGATCCGATTTACATAGCACATTTTAAATTTTAAGTTTTGATTTGTTTAAGCGATGTATCTGAAATCATATTAAATTTTGGTTTGTTTAAAAGACTTATAAAATTTAGAAAGTGTTGTTTAAACACTTGTTTTTTTGGTTATGAAATGATTGACATAATGAATAAATTTATCAAAAATTAAGAGCTCACTTTGTGTGTCCTATTCCTAGTTGGGAGGGCGAACATGGACCGTGCAGCTAGGAAGGAGAGACTCGTTAACTGCAAGTCTGAGTGGTGCAAACACCAATATTCCAGCTCCCACACTGAATCTCAGCGGACTCATCTCAGCATTCAGTGCTCAGGGTCTTTCTACCAAGGACATGATTGTGCTTTCAGGTAATTTTGAACATTGAATACGACTATAGTGATTTTAAATCTATCTTATTTCGATGCCTAATGGGGGTGAGTGAGCAATGATGTTTAGGTGCTCATACCATTGGTCAAGCTCGTTGTACCACTTTCAGAACCCACATCTACAACGAAACCAACATATTGAGTTCATTCGCCACGTCTCTTCAGGCTAGCTGCCCTTTTAGTAGTGGAGATGACAACCTGTCGCCCTTAGATCTACAAACTCCCACTACCTTTGATAACAATTACTACAAAAATCTAATAAGCAAGAAAGGACTTCTTCACTCCGACCAAGAGCTTTTCAATGGTGGATCTGCTGATTCTCAGGTGACTACATATTCCAACAACCAGGCTACCTTCTTCAGTGATTTTGCTACTTCCATGGTGAAAATGGGAAACATCAATCCCCTTACTGGTAGCAGCGGGGAAGTCCGAAAAAATTGCAGGAAGCCCAATTGATTGTGTGCTTCACAACTTTTATCTGGATTCTGTTCACAAGGAATTAAATTATCAAACTAATTCCTGCAGAGAAGCTCTCAAAATAAGTTGTCAGAAAATGTATTAAGCCCTTATTACATCTGAGTGAAGGCTCTTGTTAGTCAACTTATTTCATGTGTCTTTATTTTAGTTGACGTATGATGTGCATTGCATAAAGTCTCTTGTGTGCACGTGTCGTTAAATTACTTACAAGCTGCATGTTATTTAGCTTTTGAGCATATGTGCAAGTGGTCATATTATTGAGCATATGGCTTATGTGGTTGTGCACACGTTTTTTTGTCAATTGGCTTTTGTGTTGATCTAGATGCCTTAAGTGGGACCAGTCTACATTCTATATTGGCATCGTCTCTTTTGTGTCTTCTAACTCTGTCTAGTGGTGGTGGGCCCAATGTGCCTTGTAAACAAAGGGTTGATGTTTCAGTGAATACAAAGATGATGTGACATAGCTAAGATATGTTGCCTTCTCATTGCAGTTTAGAAAAGGTTTTCATCAATCAATTTTCTTCATGTCATCCACTCCATGATATTTATTTGATCTATATCACATGTTCCTTGCATGTGCACAAACATTAGATTCAATGTATGTGTGTAGGCTACTTCTTTATTATATATGTGGCATGTACATGCTGGCTGCTCATTGGCATAGTGATTTTAGGGTGAATAACAAAATATGATTTAATCATAGGTAGACATATTCTATAGGTAGACATATTCTTTGGTGCTACATCTATGTGTAGTGGCAATGGTGTTGAGGAACCTTGAGCTTTTTTAATTAAATAGGATTTATGTTGTAGATGGAGTAGGTATATGATATAGGTGGCTACTTCTTAGTTGATTTGAATTTGTTCAAGGGATCAATGAGCATTTAATCAAATGAGTTTGTAAGTGAATGGTGAATGACATGTTACAAAATGTTTATGATGTGGTAGGATGATGGGTCCATTTTTATGATATTGGTAGAGCTTGTTTGTGAAAGATAAGTGATGTGTGCACATTCAATCATGTGGGCTTTTTGTATTCTTAGTTATTTTTTTCTCTCTAGAGTGTTTTATACTTAGGCAACTAATTAAAAATGAGAGCCCCTCTTCACATATTAGAGTAGGCTGAGTTAGTTACTCCCATTCTCTATGATATGCATTTTGGTCATGGATCTAACAAGGCCTAAATATGATAAATGGGATCCACTGATCTCTAGTTGTGTTTCAAAAATTTTAATGCAATGTTTGGGCAAAAAAATACATTGAAGGGAAAAAATGACCATAACAAGGGTTTTTAGCACAACACAAAGATTGATTCCTAAAGCAAATATATAGGTCAATAAGCTAGCATTTTAAAAATTCTCTTTAGATATCAATGGAGAATTACAAGTCACTGACAAAAAAATTAGTGACTTGGAAGATGGGTCTAAGAGTTTTTCGGTCATTATCGAGACATGTGTAGGATATATCAAAAGATGATTTGCATGTGATTATGTCTTATATCCTTGTTGAGATAGAGTTTTATAAATTTTAGACATGGTAACCATTCCTTTTGACTATTTATTCTTTGAACATGATTTGAATGTAATAAAATATTTCAAGGAACCCTAGAAATATTGTAATAAAAAACTTGTAAAGGATTGTACAGTGAATTGAAATATTAGTGTAATACAAAATTTTAACTACTTTAAACTTATATTACATTAACCAAAAAATAGGAAGTACTCAAAACAAATAAGTAATATATAGAGTACATAAATGAATTGTAGAAAATAAACCTAGAACTAGTATAAATAGTTTAGATGAATCTAGAGAAGACTTAGTTTAGATGCCAATACACCTATGTTGTCTTCCATGATGCTTGTTGTAATCAATTTTGTACTATCATCTAGAAGCAACTATACAAGATCCATAAATCTTGCACAAAAGCTAAAAGCACATGAGTATAACAAGAAAATTATATAATAGAAAATGATATTATTTATACTAGATTTCAATCTTAAATGAAATAACTAAATGACAAATGAAGGTAAGAGAATGCAAACCCTCATTGTGAGTTGAGTCCTCAAGTGTACATATAGATAGAATAAGAAAAAAGTTGGTGAGTACATGGGAATTTTCCTAGATGGTCAAACTTATAGTTTGGTCCTTCAACCTCTATGGAAAATCATATGTAAATATTTGATGATGTGTGTGGTCTTATCCTACATGCATCTAGGACTAAGAGCAATAGTATAAATGATAAAGGAACAATAATTTGTGTGTTTACTATTATTGACAGATGTAAGAGGAAAGTTGGGTAGTGGATCTAGAGATGTTAAAGAAATAATGAAATATAGATATTTAATAAATAAAAAGGGAAAAATCATCAAACCTTCTTAAAAGAATTGAGTCCATTGGGCCATGATAGAAAGTTTCACAATGACAATGTAAGATGCTTACAAAACCAAAGTGGTTCTATAGAATATTGGAACGTTGTAGAATATTAGAGTGTTGTAAAAAATTGGAAGAGAGAGGACACAAACTACATTTCAAAGAATTAAAAGAGAAGAGAAATTAAATTTTAAAATATCAATCATCTTGTTGATGCTTAAAACCTTCACTTCAAGAAAGAAATGTCCTATGAGAAGTTTCACAGATGTGGGACTTAATTTGTTGTCTATGAAGCAACCTTCGGGATTTTAGAAGCTGAATCTTCAAATGTTTTAAGGGAAAAGGGGAAGAAGGAAAATCAAGAAAAATTGAAAGAAAGCTAATTAAGGTGATGCACCAAAATTACTCTAGTATCCACCCATAGCTTGCATAATATAGATTATAACCTTTAAAACATCACATGCATGATTTAAAGCCTATAATATTAGCAAATCTTACACTATAGAAGCAAGGAAGAGAAATAATAGATAGATATTGATTTCACGTAGTCTAACACAAAATACCACATTCTCTTCATTATTCGGTGGAGAACAAATTACAAAGGATTGAGAGCATAGTACAACATATTCAATCCTTCCCACAAAGGGCACCTGCTAAGATCTTAGAAATGAAAACTAGAACTATTGCTATCTCTATTCAGAACTACAATTTTAAAATATGTTCTCAGGAAACATTTAACTAATATGGAACTGAGAAAGCCCCAAAGAGCTCCACAAAGATGAAACTCTAAAATATAAAGTGACCATGTTCTTGCATGGCTGAGGCTTTCGAGGCAAGGGAGAAATGACATATGGAGCCTCACAGGACACTTGGAGCCCAACATTCATTTTGATAATGAAGTTATAGTAACATAATCGAAACTTGGGAGTGTCTCAGCTCACACACATATATGAATTGCAGATCCCAAATATGGCGCAACCTTAATTCCCAACAATCTCCTGAAGCTAATGTGTGCCCCACTTAAATTTCTCATGAAGTGTCCCTTGGGAAGAGGGTTGACCCTTTTAAACTAATGGCACATAATTTTCCCGTGAAGGAGACTCTCCTGCTCAGATTAGCATGCGACGGTGCCATGCAGAGGTTAGAAATTGAATTTCTCCTTGTGGACCTACATGTCCTGAGGTTTCTCTATAAACTCCAAGGCCTAATAAAACACTAGGTTTTCTACAGTCTACCTAAGGTGGCACCCAAATGCCTTGTCCTTGTGACCCCAAACTGCCACTTTCATAGCCCATATTTTTTTGTTGTGTTTTCTCTTGAAGAGTATTTTTTCTTCCTATCTTCACTCACACCATGTGGCAGGGTGAAACTAGGGGGCGACATGTCACTTATGATTTCTACACTAGTTTCCCTTTATACTTATCCTCCTCCTCCTCCTGTGATTGTTATTCTATATTTCAACTAGGGCTTAGAGGGAGAACTGGAGAGTTGTGTCTCCTTATAAAAAATGAGCCTATTCATCTTCTTCCGTTGAATCCATCTCCTTGGCTCAAGCCTCATCATCATGGTACTAATCTTAGAATTTTTCAAATTGATCATTAGAAACAACCATTCAACAACGACCTCTATTTGGTCAATTTCCTACCTATATTTCTAAAAGGATTCCATTTTTTCACTATCCCAACCTTGGGCTTCAAGTATTGACATCAAATTTTTAGTCATCTTCTTTACAAGATCAAAATCTCATATTAGCTTGTAGAAGGATTCCCACCACTAATGGGTGTCTGAGGAGAATTTTGATAAATCAACAAAACAATCTAGATCCTCTATCATCGATGAATTCTTCTCCTCAAAGTAAGTCCAAGGATCATGGACGAAAGGAGTACCAATCTTCAGAGTGGTTAAAAAATCATCTGAGTCATAGCTTCATTGATCATTTATTTGTTGTAGGTTGAGCTCCACTAATTTGAGCAAAAACATACTCTCATGTCCTCTTTTCAGAATAGTAATGCTCCATCTTGAAAAGGGAACATCATACATAGCCTTCTTCTTATGACCTAAACCATATGTCGAGTCTACCACATCAAGCTAGCAAGCTACCTCCAATGCCAGGGTCCTATCTTGGAATGTGCATGGAAGCCAAAATGGATCCTCCTTGAAATTGTGAACTTGTAATGGTGTTAATTTGCACCTCATGTATTTTCCCATTAATTTCCCTTCATTTTAGCCTTACAAGCCTAATAATGTAAAAACCCACTACTTTTGCTTCACATTTTCCATGTGTCCCTATCATCTAATGTTAGTGAAGGGAATTTCTGTCAAGGACATGTGCACTGTGTGGACATCTATGCTAGAATCTTGATAAGATTCTTGTGTCAGGAAGCTACAAAGTGATTACGTTTCCTAGCCACCTATGAACGTAGCATCCCCCTTCCAAATCTTGACTATCGAGAATGACTATTTGCCTCCAATTTTTCCCTTTGAACTCAATTCTTTCATTCTCACACACTCTCTCTCAATTCTATCACTTACTCTCGCTCTCTAAAACTTATTCTTGCTCTCTCTTGCTACTACCAACTCCATACTTTGCTTCTACAATCTCTCTTTTCTCCAACACCATTTCTATTGTAGGTTCATGAAGCTCTACTTCCTTGGCATGGTGATATTGTTCTTATTCTTCCTCTATCGACCTTGAGCACTGAATAAGGAAAAGTGATATTGTCTCTATTTGATTATTTGCCTTATTTTTCTTGTAGAGTAGCATCTATGTTGTCATTGATCTCTACTATATTGTGTCTTTTCTATCTACTTCTTTATCATTTTTCTCAATCTTGTTGTCTATTGGCTATCCATGGAGATGGGAACATTGAAATGAGGTTTTTATTGAGGAAAACCTCAAAACACAACCCCAACATTTTTCTTTTCATTGTTTATGTAGGTGTTGTTTGTTTGCTTGGAGCTAGATAGAGAACTAGACCTTGATTAAGTTGGCATTCTTCTTCATTCCTTATCATTTTTATTTTACATTAGCTTTCATAGTATTCTTCTTGTTGTACTTTGTATTTTTGTATATTTTATCAAACTATAAAACTAGAGTATTCAAGTTGCAAGTAGACTCTATGTGTTTCTGACTACTACTTGACCTCTATCTGTACAAGATGCCAATGCATCTCTGAGACTCCAACATGACATGCTGAAGTCTAACCCTTGTGTCACCATCCTCGAGTAGAGATCCATCTGGTCTATAGTTTGAGACCTCTATGGTCTGCTCACCTGGTTCTAGAAAACATATGTCATAAGTAGAAGGGAAACAGAGTCTTGTTTTCCCTTCCTTTTCAGCTTGTCCTCTTCTTTCTAATTTATTAGATAGTCTGAGGTAGTTTAGGGTAGTTCACTTCCTTAGGTTGTTATATGACCTGAGAGTCCTGGGGGTAGAAAATATCCCTTGTCTAAATTTTTGTGAGCTCGATGTGAACATCCTTCTTTTCATTCCTATGTGTCAAAAATTTACTCTCTCACATCTTGGGTATGTTATAGATTTGTGTTCCATGAAGCTTTATGAGATTTACGACCCAATCTATGACCTCTAGACACATTGTTAGAAGAATTATGTGACATATAAAAATGGAATCTAGGAAGGTCACCTCAGATCATAGTGGTCCTTCTTTTGAGGAGTCAGTGTTAAGAATGTTTACATGATTTTCTAATCCATTTGGGAATCTTACCCCTCACATTCCTACACCTCTTGCTTCTTCATCTACCTCTTGTATGGAGGAAGAGGATGTTATAGAGGTTCCTGCAAATCAACTTATTTCCCTAGATAGAAGGCTTGAAGAATTTGAGTGGTATTTGGAAGAAGATAAAATTATTGCTCAAGAAGCTATCATTGTTAACAGATTAAAAACCATACTTGATAAAGATCAGAGAGATGTAGAAATTTGTCAAGGTCTTGTAGATATTCTACAACTCTAACTTAGGCACCACTCAAGATCTTGGCTTTGAGACCATTGAGAGACAACCAAAAGTATTGATGCCTAGAGTTTTAGTATGTATGACTGAGACTAGTCCTACTCTTAACATTGCCTTTGTGCCTAAGAAGACCCCCACTTTTAAGGTGAATAAGATAGCTTTAGGTTTTAGTTTTTACACTCTTGTTGCTTCTAGTACTGGTGGTAATGTTGGAATTCCTACTGGTCTTGGTGGCAGGATCTCTATTAGTTAGGGGGCTAATGGTTTTATTGGTGGTTCACTTGTCCTATTTCATCCTAGGATCCTATCTTGGATTCTTTATTACAAAATATGGGACAAATGCATAACTAGTAGGAAAAACTATTTGCCTCTTCTTCTGAACTCATGTTTCAAACTTTCTCTCATCGTAGTCCTTTTTACATTGCCCTCTTGAACACTCCTAGCCCTCGAGAGAAAAAGATTCCAAAGTTCAAAAAGTATAGTTGTCATGGAGACCCTCAGATGCACATGTCAACATTTAATACCTTATGCATTGACTTCTTCCACCATGATTCTTTGATGGAAAATATTTTCCTATGTTCCCTCAAGGATGTTGCTCTTGACTCTAAGTATTTTTCCTTGTTGGATAATTTCTTCTCATTTGATTAGTTGGTGGATTAGTTTTTGAGATAGTTCCAAATTAACATTAGGCCAAAGAATTCTCTCTCTAATCTCTTCTGATGCAAGAAGGAGGACCATGTAAAAGTTATTGATTTCATCACTCACTATCAAGCATTATTTTCCCAAATCTCTTATCCTCTACCTGATTTTGATGTTCAAAAGGTCTTCATTGGGAACTTCCAAAAGAAATGGAAAGAAAAGTTCACCTCTATGAAGTATCCCTCCTTTGCACATCTATGTGCAACATTGCACAAATAACAATAGATTGTTTCTTAGTTTGGGGGTTGATCCTTGCACTGTCGTCCCAATAAATGGTCAATAATGTCGGTTTCTAGCAAACAAGGCTATTGTGAACATGGTCTCTGCATCTAAAGACAAAGGTACATAGTGTAATAGGTATTTTACTAAACTTTCTGAGACTTATATTGTTGTCTTGAAAAATTTGGTAAAAGATAAAATTTTAACATTTCCAAAAGTTTTACATCTTTTTGAGCTATATCCTGAGTGGTAAGACACAACACAATTTTTGCAATTCTATCTTGTGCACAAACATGACACCGAGTGATGTGTACACCCGTGTCACGAGATTCAGGATCACATTGATGATGGGACTATCCGTCTCGATGGAAGGAAATAAAACTCAAACAATCCTATAGCCAAGGCTAATAATGAGTTACAGATCTAGACTGATCTATTTCCTTCTCACTCTAATAATCTAGTCATACAATCTTCTACATCTTCTAAGATAGTCCCATCTAAGTACATGAACATGGTCTTGTTCATGTGTATTCCTCCTACTGAGAATGTGAGTGTTATACCTGGCATAACTTTTACATGTAGCATGATTACCACTAAATAGGGAGTCTTCCCTGTTGTACACTCCCACTCAAATTAATGGAAATATTTTGACTAGTGTCATGGTCAATTCGACATGAGTTGGGTAAATGTGATAACTGAGGAAACCTTGTTCATAAATAGTTTACATAAGGAGAAATACAAACAGCTGTAGGAAACTCTTTGAACTCATGATGGAGTATCTATTGCCCCTATGGGCACCATTTCTTTGTCAGTCTCGGTAGGACCCAAGGTTGTTGATGTATCATTTGTTGTAATCCTAAAGTATGACCTATTTAGTGTTAGGCTAGGAATTCCATGGATAACCTCTATGAATGGTATTACATCTATAGTCCATAAATGCTTAAAGTTCCCCCATGAGGGCACTATACACATGGTTCATGAACCAACTACAAACCACTAGTGTCACATGGGGGCTTCTCTTTGGATCAATTCTAGCCCACACTGGTTGGACCTCTCCCTCCAAGAGGATATTTTTTTTATTGAGATTATGTTAAATATAAGATGAGAGACTTGAGACCGAAGGCTACTTTTCTTATGTCTCCCTATGTCATTTCCATGAAGGCCTCTATGATAGCATAGAAGTGAGTTGTTTTTTTTCCCTGTCAAAAGGGAATGTGAAGCTTGCTCATGCTCTAGAGCTTTCTTCTTCTACATATTTTGTTTTGTCTGCTTCTACTTCTTAACCCATGGTGGCATCCTCAGTCACCACTTTTGTGCGTCGCATGGGGAGTGTCATGGTTCCCATATGGTGAAAGGTGAGGTGACAAGATTTTCAGTTTTCTATTTTTCCCATTATTCCTTGAACCATTTTCTATGGAAAGGGGAAGCGTTCTCATGGGGTTTTTCCTGCATGTCGGCCTCCACGACCTCTAACTATTCTTCCACCTTCCCTTCAATCAAAGAATGAGAAGAGGCTTGCTGTCAGTGATATAAGGTTTGTTTCTCCTCCTGTTTTTGTTTTTGGTCTTGTGCCTTCCCCTCTTGCTCCTTCTTAGTAGACCACCCTTTCATCATAAATGGTTGTGAAGGATGCTCCTATAGTTAAGTAGTAGCCCCAAGCCTCTTCTTAGGCTATGTCCTCTATTGCTTGTAGCCAAAGTAACCATCTTACATGTGAGAGCAAGCATAGGTGGAAGCCTTTTGTCATGAAGCACACTATCTCGTAGAAGATGGAGAGCGAGCCAATCACATCTATTTTTGCATCTTCTTTTGTTGATTTTCTTCCTTTGTTCTTGCTTCAACTCCCATCTCTTCTATTTTTCTTTCAGCTCCCCTTGTGGGTTCTAATAATGCTCACCCCAAAAGGGTGTAGGTCTTCATCCCTCCCTCTCTAAATCCTCCTCTTTTGATGTCCCTCCTAGACATCCCTCCTTTCTTGTAGCCCATTGACATGCCTCATACAAAGGTGGTGTCTTCTACAAATTTGTCATCTTCTTCCTCCACTTCTACTTCTTTTGTGGGGATCCCACATCCTTCGCTGAAGCATAAGTTGGAGGATGACCTCATCACATGTGTGTTGCAAGAATTAAGGTTTTTTCATTTATGTCAACGTGAATTCTAATAACTGGTGTTGTTATTGATTTCAACTATGGGATGAAGATGTTGAAGATATTGAGAAAATTTGATAAACAAAGTAAACTATGTTGTGCAAGTGTTCATAGTGTGCTTTGGTATTGTGCTTCATGTTCTTTTTGTGTTGATGCTATGACCCTATAGATCTTATAGGTTATTCAAGTTTGTTAGAGGATTCTATATTCATAATCTGTGTTTCTAGATCGTTGTACAGTGCAAGATATTTTCAATGGTCTGTGAACTAGTTATTCAGTGGTTTTTTGTTGTGGCCTAGGAGAAATGTATTTTCTCCACATTTCTCCACTATTTAGCTTTAGGTTTTTCAATTTTGGGAAGTTTCTTATAATTCTTTTATCTTTCAGTATTCAAGTTCTTACTTGAATGGTGTAGTATAGAATGATTTTCATTTATTAGTATGCAAATAAGGGTTACCAGTTGTTCTAAGTTGAAGTATTTAAATGATGCAAGCTTGGATGAAGTGTTTCATGAATGTTAAGTAGTTCATCGATTATTCTGGATTGAGTTCAAGTGAATTATTTTTCAAGAATTTTCAGCTTTTCAGATTGATTTGAGGAATTGTGTACTTAATTATTATGGTGTTTTTCATAGGTGTTGGATGACCTTATGTTTAACACTACATGTGAGGCTTATAGAAGAATTTTGAGTGCATTGTGATATACTTGGGTTCTAATTAAGGATTTATGTAGATTTCCTTTCATTCCTATCCACCACAGGAATGTTTAGGTGCCGACCTATTTTGAATTTGTATGTATAACGGCTAGTGGCTGACATTGGAGAAATTTTTTGAGGTAGAGCTTGATATAAATATGTATGGTGTGTTAGGACTTGGAAAATATCATATTTTTCACTAGCTTCCACCCACCTATCCTCCACATACCATAGAAATTAGCCACACTTTAATTGTATGATCAATACAAATTATTCAAATTTGTGTGACAAGATCCATATTGTAGCCTACATTGCCAAATGATTACATCCACAAATAAGTTTGAGACTCCATAGTCTTTCCCACATTCCTAAACAAAATTAACACCATCTACCTAACAATGCCTCATCGACAGAACCCCCATCATAGCCTCACTAATGGCCTGATGAAAGCAACTCATAACTTAATATCGGTGTAACAATACCCTATGGGCCTGAATCCTAAGATGCTCTCCCTGATAGACCGATGGAGTCGACAAAAGTAAGCATATTGCTGTAACATATGTACACCGGTTGAAAACATGTTTGTTTTCCCCCTATGGCCCGATATAACCATAGACAACCAAGTGTATAATGAATAGTGGGGAAATTGGGGTGCATCAGGGTAATGTTATCTGGTGACCCATCGATAAACCTAAGGAAATTTTTTCATTGGTGGAGAAGATGGCTATTGGTGGACGAAGAATCACAGTTTCACTAATTAAACGATAATTATTGTTACTAACTGATGTGACATCCGAAGGCATTGTCGAGATATTTAAAATAAATGTTCTCCTACGATGACAAGACTGAAATGGGTGGTACATTTGTGAACCAAAATTGAAGTGAATTATACCACAAGTTGATCACATGATTGTTGCAAAGTCTGGAATATTTCACTAAGGTTAGGAGTAGAAGAGCAAAGCTTGGAGTGCTTATGTAGAAAAAAAACTAGTGAAGGTGAAACCCAAGTAAGTACACCAATCCCAGCCAAGAAGTTGTATTTTCTCAAAAGCTTAAGAACTCAAACAATGGAGGAAAGTATGAAAAAACCTAAAGCTAAAAAATAGAGAACTAAAAAAGGAATCCTAAATCAAGACCCGATAGATCAATGCCCCAGGTTGGGGCTGAGACCCAAGAGGAGTGCTCAAATGAATCCTTCAATGGATCGACTATGGGATAAACATAAGGGCCTAGGAGATTTTTGGACACCAAAACATGGATATGAGCTCTTCATGTACCATTACAGAAAACAATTTAGGTTTCAACCACTCTACAACCCATGGAGGTTAAACCTGGGGAGACTCATGGTGCCCAATGTGTTCATTAATGTAAAACTTATTAAAGCTCTTCATAGTAGATACAACCCCAAGAAGAGGACTATTCAATCACCTAGTGGGGCTGACGTGCTTGTTATTTCTAAGGATTTCATTTCTAATGTGTTTTAGTTGGACTATTCTTTGGACTTAACATTTAGAATCAAAGACCTCTTAACAAAGTATTATCATATGGATACAAACTACAAATGATGGAAATTTCCTTTACATAGGACCAACAATGAAGGATGCCAACTCAGGAGGTTTTATAGCAATTAAAACCCTCCTTTTCACAAGGATTTATTTGAGGAGTATTTTTGATACACTTATTATTCAGCTGGTCAGGTTTTGGGGGTAGAGGTTCCACCTCTCATGTCTATTTCCGCAATGCTCTTAGCTACAGACATATAGAGTAAGGACACTAGGTCATTTGATTATGATAATTACTTGTTCAATGCCCTAAATCAAGGGCTCGAAAAGATAAAAAATAACAATGATAGTATACATTTCAAACACTACTCTTTGCTTATGCATTTACTTTTGCATGAGGGATAGGTTAGAAGGGTTTGGAGTGAAGAATTGAAAATAAGAGAAAAAAATGAAAATGAAGATTACAAACCTATACAGATATGGACCTCATTATGGGATAGCTGATTTGGCAGATCTCATTACCTTTATTTTGAAGAGTTTTTTGTAAAACCATTGATGAAGTTGTTTGGATATCTGTATGATTATAGTTTATCCCCAGAAGTACAAAGATTTTTGAGACCAAAAGATAATGATCCAAGACATAAAGTAAATCATAACTGGGAAGACTGGTATGCTTTCTCCAATTGTATAGTGATTAGGGTCTATGGGTTCGAAGGAACTCCACACTTGCTGCCATGAGTAGTTCTTGATAGAATTGCTTACATAGAAATTGTGAGGCAATTGGAAAAATCTAATGCCAAACACCTCAAAGGAAATAATAAAAAATCAATTATTCCCAACACATTGTGTTTTGGAGACTTTATAGTGGTCGCAAATGAGGGATATGAGGAAATTGATGCCAAATTAGCATAGTACAAGCTCCCTCTAGGTAATGAAAGGGAAAATTTTGATGCAGAAAGCTATATTCACAAAGCAAGACTATCACATGGGCTATTAGGGTATGCAAATTTGTTTTCAGTCAAGGATGTGATTAGAAATCATGATGAAGCTTCTACCATTGATAGAATGGTTGTATATAACAAGATTATGCTTTCAGAAGAATGGAAAAGAAAAAATATTCTATCATATTCAAAGGTGCTTGGTGAAATACAAGATCCCCTAACAAGAATTGAGCAACTCATTGCTCATGTGAATGAATTGGTGAAGGATGTGCCCCCATTTGTGTTTGATGCACCTCATGTAACCTATCTAGGAGTACAGGCTAAATACATAGAGCCCCTAGATTAAATACCTTCACAACCTACTCCTAAATTGTGTTTCTCTGTAGATACTGACATAAGTGAAGAAGAGGAGAGTGATGAGGAGGGTGAAAAAGTAGAAAAAATAAATGCTCCTATAATTGCACAATATGAGCCCCCTCAAGAGAAAAATGTTGTAATATTTGAGGCATCAGATGAATTGTGTAATGATGTTAGGGTCAAAGTTGGGAAAGAGTTCATTTCTGATTGTGATTTTCTTAAATCTTTTGAATTAAAATAATTTTTTTATGATTATAAAGGTAGGAAAATGAGACAAAATATGTAGGATATCACCCCTAAACAAGAGGCCACCACATTGGAAGAATTGAAAAGAGAAATAGATAAAGAAATGGAGTCCATGACTCCTGAGAGAGGAAAATAATTACTTCGAGAAGTTGGAGTGTTGCTTTTGCTAGGGTGGGATATTAGTTCTTCAATTGTATTTGGTAGTTTTAGAAAAATACACGATAAAACAATGAATTTAACAGAGGAAGAAAGTGACAAGATGTATTCAAGATTTGGGTACAACCCAGATGAAGCTAGCTTACTTATTTGGTCATTGTACCCCCATGATAAGAGATTAGCTATGATTGAAAATCTGAACCAAATTTTTGGACATCTCTTGGTCCAAAGAGTAGGGGATACCAACCCAATGGAGACAACAAAATCGAATATCAATGTGGAAAAATTCAACAAAGCATAGATTAAAAAAATGGTTAAAGAGAA
>VDFB02042290.1:0-10726 GCA_007258455.2 Sequoia sempervirens
TTTGTTAGGGCATTCATTTGCATAATGATTACCCCTACAAATAAAGCATCCTGCTCTTGGTCCTCTTTTCTCTATGGTTTTCCCAGTCTTATTTTCACCTTCACTGGCTTTTCTATTGTCATTATACTTGGAGTTGTCTCTTTTCCAATCTCTTCTAAATTCCTTCTCATTGAAGCGGGATCTCTTCCCCTTTTTCCTTGCTGCATCTTGCGCAAATTCATCCTTCTTGGGGGCAATCTTTTCAGGGACTTCAGTTTCCTTCTTTTGTTCTTCTCCTTCATATTGATTGGAGTCTGCCTTAAGCTTCTGTTCCCGCTTAATGGCTTTTTCATACACAAGATCCATTGTGGTCGGACCATGCATATCGACTTCACCTCCAATATTTCTGTTAAGTCCCAAGATGAATTTCCTAATCTGGAATCGTTCATCTTTATGATAGATAGGAACATATCGCAGAAGCCGAGTAAACTTCTCCCAGTACTCGTTGACTGTCATGGTCCCTTGCCTCAATTCTTGGAAGTCAGAAAGTTTTTGGTCATAGTAGAGTTGTGGCAACCACGGCTTGCGGAAAATTTCAACAAACTCTTCCCAAGTCAGCTTCCAGGAATTTATATCCAATTCCAGTTTCTTGTTCTCCCACCAGTTGGAGGCTTCTCCTGCTAACTAATAAGCACCCCAAGCTGCTTTTGTAACTTTGTCATAATTTCTTATGTCAAAGTACTTTTCCATTTGTACTAACCATACCTCAGCTTCATCTCCTCCAGCACTTCCATCAAATTTTGGAGGGTATACCTTCTTCATATCCTTTGTTAACTCAGTGGACACTTGTTTCTTCTTCTTCTCAATAGACAAAGTTGGAGATTTCTCCTTCTCATGGTTTATGATTTATGCCTTCTCCATGCGAAGAACTTTCCTCTTCATTATTGGTGACAGGTATCTTAACTGCTTTTGCCTTTTCAAGGTTGGACAATCTCGCCAGAATCTATTCCAGCTTTGCTTCTATTCCTGTTGGTTCTTGTTCCTCTTCACGACTTGTTCCAGGAATATTTCTCGTCCTCTCATATACTTTCACCATGATTTAAAAGTTCACTTTAACCTGAACGTTTCATACCAGTTAGCTTAATTAAACTTTCAACTATCTTTTGGAAAACATATAAGCATACAATCACAAGATTTTCATACAAGTTTTGGTTTACCACTTTCGTTTATTGACTATAATATTTTGCACATTCGCTCAATTGAACATTTCAAGTATGATCATGGTTTGTTTGCTAAACTGAAATACCCTTTCAGGATTCTAAGCAACTACTTGTTCATAAATCAAAATCCTGTAAATCAAGTTTTCCAAAACGTTGATTACTTTCATGAGTTTATCCACTTAGAACATTATGTTAGTTCCACTAACATAATCAGATTGATCTATCTTTGTTCTATCATTTTCCTCTAGAATCTAAAGAGAGTATGTATGTGCTACCAATGATGACATCCGATCTTCATTTCCTGGTATACCGGACATTACTTTGTCACATTCCGTGCAGCTTCTTACTCTATCTTTTCCTAGGTTATAGTGGTTTCTCATCCGACAATTTCCGTTGTCGTTTTGATGTCTTAACTTGACATTAATTCTCTTGTTTCATTCCCAAATTCTCATAGACTCAAAGCTGTTCTATACCAAATCCAAAAGTTTTTGACTCATAATAGCTATAGTTTACAAGTACGAAAGGCTATCACATTCCTTCTCATTCCTTGGAGTCATAAAACTATTTTGTTGGATAAAGGTACAACTTGGTTATTCATCCTAACCTTTTTACCTAACCTAATTGCATATATTTCCGCAATTCTAGGAGACATTTGTTGATTAAGGAGTTCTGTTTCTAAGGTTAACTCTTAACTTGTTCCAATTTACATAAGTTACTAAGGATCACATTTTTCCTTTTCACTTCTCTAAGTTCTTTTCTCTTTCCGTAGTGGCACAAAGAACTTTTCAACCGTTATCTTCTGACAAGGTTTACGCATTGTTGCGTAATGAGCTCATAGGTTTCACTGCAGAACCTGGTAGCTCTGATACCACATGTTACGACCCAATTCTGCGTAAATTAAAAACTTTCCATTTCTCACTTTAAACATGTAAAAGCAACATCTAACAAAGATAATTCAATAAAATTTCTTCCTTTCTTTATTGATAAACACGTACAAGTTACAATATGTTTCTTTGCAAATATAAATCAGAGTTAAAAGACAGTTACATACATAGCTCGTAAGCTTTTGCACAAATAGAAGTAAGAAGGTCCAGGAATCCGTCCTTTCAAATCTTGGTACATCGGCCAATTGCTGTGGAGGAGAAACATCACTCGGGCGCTTTTCCGCCAACCACAGACTTATAATGCGGTCCCCCGCACGATCATTTTACAATGAACGGCCCTCCCTTCGAAGAAGAGATTGGTAGGGTATCCTTTAACGATTACCAACTGAGCATAGTGCTGTGTCCTACTCAACTAGAACCTTGTTGTTTCACAATCTCGATCTAGTACTTGGATCACAATGAACTGACAGTGTAGTCTCAACTATCTCACATCTAGGTGGATGTCGTACCTTTCACTACTTTGGCCAAAGTATTCTCATTCAGTACTTCGAATGAAGGTCATCTATCATAAACACTACTCAGGGCCGATTTGACTTAAGGCTTCCTTACTCTACGCATAGGTTTGTCCTTCAATGGGTGAATTCGTCATCCCAGACATCCTACAATCATACGAACCTACTAGAAATGAAAACGGTATTCAAGAGTCTTGTATCAATTCCTCCTAACTAGGAATTCTTTATCCTAGGAGTACTAAACTTGTCTCAGTTATCCTAATAACTTAAACTAAAAGACTTCACTTGATTCTGCCATCATACACAACATGCTATAACCATTCAAAATGTAAATAATTCCTTCCCTTTTATCTTTTCCATTATTTCGTTTTAATGCAAGAGAAATAATCTAATCCCTTAAGCTCTTTATCCAAATAATCCCTTTTTCACAATTCCCCCTTAATCATTGAATCCTTTTCACATTTTCTTCTTAATGCATTGCTTTATTCATCGAATTAGTTCTTTCCTATTAAAGCTAATTGAAAGCAACGATCACAAGACGCAATATAAACAACACTTTAACAAAAGTTGTATAATAGGAAGACTCTTGCCTGATTTTAAAGCTCCAACACAGCTCTCCCCGACTCTTCTTCAGCAAACTTTCAGAATTCCAAATTAAACGGCTATTAAGGAGAACTTTCAAAACACTCCTCACAATTTTCACTCCTCTAATTAAAGATTAATTCGTCTATGGCTTCACTCACTCAAATCTTAAAAAGAAGACTTAACACTGTAATTTAACTGGTAAAAGCTCACTGTATTTATTTTACTCAGTATATAGGAAATGCAGCAAATAAAGAATACACAGCAACTCAAATGAATTGGTATGGGAGCTCTCAAAATGTTGTGAAACTCGTATTTAGCAAGAGGTGAGTTGAGAAGAGTGAAAGGGCGTCATTATATAGGCCCGAATTGCAACAGATTTCCACTTATGAAGGCATGCCAAATGACAACATAGTGCTTAGAACTAGTCAAAAGGACATTTGGCGGATTCCTTAACCCTAAGTCATCAAATTGCAGGTGATTCGACTTTTATAGCGCCAGCAAGAGAAGAATTTTTCAACTTTAATCATTATCCCTTCAACAACTTCACATGGCGAATTTCCAAGGTCGACAGCTCAACGTGTTTACAGATTTTAGGTTATTTTGATAAAAATGTTATGAAAAAAACGTTCTGGAAAAAGTCGAGCCTGTTATATACTTCCACGTCGCCATTTTTATGCCCTAAGAATAGCATTCAAACATTTTGCAGACTAGGTCGCAGTCAATGTCGCGAATTTGACGCGTTTTCTGGCGCGTTTTTACCAGACGGGCGATTTCCATGATTAAAACGTATTTCCTCTTTTTAGATGCTCTTCTATGAAATTTTCGACTTCTCTTGTTTTCTTTTAATATTTCCAGCAAAAAGAATTCGATTTCTATGTTTAAGTTATTATTCTCTATAGTTGAAATCGAAATGTTTTACCATTTAAATCCTTAATATTTCTTATTCTATTGAATTTGAAATTGTTTTAATAACTTCTATTTAAAAAGAAATGATTTAAGGCTTCAATAATAATAATTGATTTTAACTACGCAAAGTAGAAATTGTTTTCCCAAATTACTCCTGGTAATATATAATCTTTAATTTTCACTTAATAAAATAAAATATAATTTCATTATATATATTTTATCATATAAATATCATTATAGTTCTTTTAAATATTAAACATATAAATATTTAAATTCCCAAGTATTTAATATACTTATATATTTTAATATAACTATAATAATATTATATATAATCTTTAATATATAATTACTTATATATAACTATATTTATATTTATCAAATATAAATATATATACATATACATATTTATTGCCAAATATATATTTTGCCAGTCGGTCCACGTACTTTCTATATATATATATATATATATTCCAAGGCAATTATTATAGTAATATTATTTATCCATAGATAATAGGTAGTGTGTGTATATATATACATATATTCTTATATATCTCAGTATACTATATACATGTATATACACACCTACTTAACCTATTCACTTATGTCCATTCACGTTATGAGCATAATACTGTAAGTCTGATAAACAAACACTCATCACTCTCAAGCACAAAGAAGTAAACTAGACTCCTAAAGTCTATGGATGACTTATCGAGACCAACTTATCTGACTTGGCGTCTCAGAACCTATATTGACGTGTGTGTATGCTCAATTTGGTATTCGTTACTGTTTACCCGACCAAGTTCCTCCCCGAATGATGTCTCTCCTCTGTCCGGAGGATCAGTCTTCGTACCTGCACATCATGACATGACATCGGCAGTCATATGCTTATAACAAGGTAAATACATCTCACAAGTTAGAATACTATTATTCCATAATTGTATGCAACATTTAATCAAGACTAAATCATTTAGAAGTAACAATCAAATGAAATCATCATTTAAACAGAACTCATTCATTTATTAACGAGATCAACCATGTTTTATTCATCATCAAGACTCAAACATTACAATCAATTGCCCTATACAATAGTAGCTATAATATCGGGATGTAACAACGATGACCTCCAACTCCACCACGAACCTTGAAAGATTCGTTCTTTTGGAAACTAGAGAGTTGGGCAATAGGGCCCCCAACTCCTTGCTCATGATCGGACTCTTCTGTGGCTCTTTCATCTTCGCTGTCCCCAAAATAAGACTGCTGATCAGACATATCAGATGCTGATTCATAATCAGAATAGGTCCCCATTTGATTATAACGCCCTCTTCCAGGACATCTATGACCTTTAGTCCAAGGCTCTAGACAAGTGTAACACTTGCCCTCCTTTCTAAGCTGTTCACGTTGCTCTTCAGTCAACTTAGGTGGAAACTTCTTGTGCTGATTAGAAGAATGTCTCTTATCCTTATCCTTCTTATGGCCAAAGGGCTTAGGCGGAAATTTAGGCCTAGGGGCTGATAACTCCATACTACGAGCCTTCTTGATTGCCTCATCAAGACTTGGTGGATCGAAAGCTTTAACCCACCCTTTCAAGGGTTCAACCAAACCTTCAGAAAACAACACAACCAATCTTCTTTCGGTGATGTTAGGCACCATCACAGAAAGTCTCTGGAAATCAGCAATGTAAGAATCTAAGGAGCCATGCTGCTTCAGTTGTGCAAGCTCACGAAATCTTACTTCAGGATCTTTAGTATCGAACCTTTCAATCAGCTTGTTGGTGAATTCTCCATAGGTTCGGATAAGGTGATGGCCAAGTGTGACCAAACCATGGTACCACCATTCATGGGAAATCCCTTCTAAATGAAGTGTTGCAAACTTGATGGCATCTTCTTCTGGCATGGGACGAAGTGAAAGGTAGTTATCTAACTTTTGAACCCACGATCTTGCCGAACACTTATCACTTCCATCGAAGTGAGCCAATGTTACCTTCCCTAGGGCTTGTTGAAAATCAGTTCTAGGAGCCATGTAAGCTCGGTTATCAACTCTTCCTCCGTGTCTTTTGTTTCTCTGATTCAAGAATTGATCAAAGGACCATTGGTCCCTAAGATCAGGAGGTAGGGTAGCATACTCCATATAGGCTTGCCTGGCATCGTCTACCAAAGGAATGGTAGCTTCAACTTGCTGTTCTTCTCTCGGAGTGAATGTAGGAAAGAGCGGTCTAGTGGCTGCTCCGCTAAAGTTGGCTTCATGCTGTCCAATAGTTCTACTGCCTTCATTACCATTGTTCCCATGGTTCCCATTGTTCCCATTGACCCTACTGCTTTCTCCTGTAGCATGGTTTTGATTAGGGGTAACATTCTGAGGAATTTGCTGGTCCATCCGTGCAAGTAACCGGGACATCAGTTCGATCATTCCATCAAACTTCTTTTCCATCCTCTCATCTTTTTCATCCATGGCCTGCTTATGACTTTCAGCCATGTTCTCAACTGTTTTACCACTACCAACTAATCTTCCTGTTTCTCTCAAGGCTTCTGAAAGAGTATCTACTTCTGGCACTGACGGAAGCTGTATCTGTTGTCTTCTGGCCTGACTGTCATGTCCCCTTCTCAGTGACATCTCTCAGAGGACAGGATTGGCCTATCACATGACCCTCGTAGGCCGATAGACTGGATAGAGGGTCACTTCGGAGCTTGGCTCAGCTTCAGTCAGCTAAGTTTGATCAGTTGTCTTTCGTTCTGGCTCGATCAGAGACGTTTTGCAGAATTGCTATTTTTAGCAGTTCCTGGCAGGCAGTGTGGGACCACTGCTATTTTTAGCAGTATGGCTGTGGCGGCATCGGGGAATCACTTGAGTTCGTCAGCATCAGACGGATCGGTCATCGGGTTAGAAAGCGAGGAAGATATTAATATTTGATCGTATTGATTAAATATTAATTAATTAATGTTTATAATATAAAGTTATAATTTTAAATTATAACAAGTGACTGCCTTGAGAGGTGCATACCATCATGAAGGGGCCAGTTTAACATTTAAATTATGATTTAAATATTTGACGGAGAACTATGGAGAAATAAGAAAATTAAAAGTCAAATATTAATTAAAACCCTATTTTCAAGGGAATCGCACTTTTCAGCTTATTTGAGGTTTTGCCTTGGAAAGTGAGCCATTATGTGATTATTGAGTTTTGAGAAACTGATCAATTGATCTGAGCCTGAGACTTTAGGGTTTCGCGTTCGACTTCCTTGGGGAACGAGCCATCTCCAGCGGAAAGCAATTCAGAGAGTGTGCAATATCACTTGATCTATTGCCTACAGAAGTTTTCTTACTCAGAGAAAACTACAGAGCTTCAGAGATTATTATTTGTCAGAGACTTCTTCAGTTGTTTGTATCCAGAGCATATCTATGCATTAAGGCGCCCATCTCAGAGTCATTTGCATTGATTTTTGGTGAGGCCGTACAGCATTAATTGCTGCTTCTGACAGGCCGTACCTTCCTGTCAGGCCGTACCTGTGCAGAAACACGTGTTTCTTTCCTTGTGAGAAACGCCTCTCAGATAAGCTTCAAATTTACATCATAGGAGGCGCCAATATTGCTGGAGTTATATTTGATCATCAGTTAGCAGGAGAAGGAGGACATTTATCTCTGCCGTACTGTTTTGTACCTTCAACCATACCAGTAAAAACAGGTTCTTTTCACAATAAAAATCATTATTTCTTATTGCATGCCAGTTAAATCATATTGTATTGAGCTATCATGAATAAAAGTTGAAGCGCCTTCATTCTCTGCTATATTTCCAATACATATTGTTCAACAATCATTTTCATTGAATTTATTATTATTTTTCTGTAAAAACCGTACTATTCATTATTGCTTTGAAAACACAAAAATTGCAAAAAAATCACAAAACTTCAAAAAACGTCAGAAAACTTAAAAATATCAGTCAGAGCAGTGTCAGAGGGAAACCTAGGGTTTCTACAGTGGTATCAGAGCTTGATTCTGCCATCCTAGGGTTTGGCCATCACATGCAACCAGAGGAAATTGATACATACAGGTACTACACTCGCAGACGTGCCTTGCTTGAAAACAGGTTTGGCAGAGGCGGCAGGACATCTAGGTAGCCTTGAGGTGTGGGGCAGCGGGGCAGAATACTCTGAGGGCGAGGGCCACAGAACAAGATCCCGGGGATGATGAGGTCTTACCACACTCACGAGCACCTAGGACAGTGTCACGAACAGCTGATAGGCCTACAAGGCCTACGTTCACGAGATAGGAGCCCGATGAGGCTATGCCAGAGGAGGATCGGGATGATTTGTTTGCTGATAACCTTATGGCAGCAAACGAGGAGTGGGAGTTGATACCTCCTGCAGTTAGAGAACGGATCACTTTTGACCGTTTTATCACACAGAGGCGTGAACACAATAGGGCTCGTCAGGATTGGAGACCCCGACAGCAGAATAATGACCTCAAACATGCAACTAACAGGTTGAATCTGGTGATGTTTGATGGCAGTGGGAAGATGACAGCCCAAGCTTGGATTAGCAAGCTTGATACATTCCTTACCTTGCGTCCGATGGCTGAGAGAGACGCTATCCGTTACGCTACACTGCACCTCGAGGGAGTAGCTTATGACTGGTGGCATCACGGTATGGTGACGCTACATCATGATAGGATCACTTCATATCAGGAGTTCGTAGACAGGTTGGTTGAGAGATTTGATAGGAAGGATCCGGAGACCTACTTCAGAGATTTGGCACAGTTGAGGCAGAGTGGCAGTCTCGAGACTTACATCAGCGACTTTCAGAGACTATCCGTCATGGTTCCGAGCATATCTGAGAGGCGGTTGGTAGTTCTCTTTATGGAGGGTTTGACAGAACCACTTAAAGGCTGGATAAAAGCCTTTGATCCTCCATCATTACAGGAGGCGATGAGGAAAGCACGTAACATGGAGTTCGCAGCCCCGTCAAGTAAATTTAACTCCAGAGGTTCTTCATCGTTTAGAGACAACAAGGGCTTCAACAAAAACAATGATAAATCTGATTATAACAAAAACAAATCAGATTATAAAAACGATTCAAAAGGTAAATCAGCCTTCCCACCTTTGGATCGTGAGGCCCTGAATGACCTACGCAGGAAAAAGTTATGCTTTTACTGCAAGGGACCGTATGATGCCAATCACGATTGCCCTCTAAGACCTAAGGGCAAGGCGAATCGTGTTATGTGGGCATACTATGAAGACTCAGAATCAGAAAATTCAGAGCAGCCTGAGCATTCAGATGAGTCAGAGACAGAGACTCCAGAGCATAGAGTAGAGGTAGAGCCCGAGCTTCAGATACAGGAGGGCAGATTGTCTAGCATTCAGCAGGAGGGTTCTTTCCGGCTCCGTGGTGTATTAGCAGGTCAGAGGGTCATTACCCTATTGGATACAGGAGCTACACATAATTTTATTGATGCTAGGTTCGTTGAGAAACGAGGGCTTATTACAGAGGAGTTTGAGGGCATCAGAGTCAAAGTGGCAGACGGGTACACTTTGAGATGCGAACGCATGATTAGAGATCTTCCATTACGCTTGAACAACTATGAGTTCAAGGCAGATTATTATGTTGTCAATATGGGAGACATTGATTTAGTATTGGGAATGAAGTGGTTACACTCCTTGGAGGAGGTCACACTTCGTCTCAAGGATATGGAGATACGTTTTGAGGTCGACGGGAAGACTCACATTCTTAAGGCAATACGGGACAGCGACCTTAAAACAATTTCCTTTCGCCGAATGGAGCGGCTCATGCGTCATGACATGGTAGAGTGGGCTGCCGAGTGTCATTTAGCACCTTTACAGGAGGGACAGCAAAAGACAGAGTATCATCCGGACATTCAGAAGATCAGAATCAAGCATGATAAGGTGTTCAGTGATATTCCGCCAGGTAGACCTCCAGATAGAGGGATAGAGCACATTATTGAGCTCGAGGAGGGTGCAAAACCCATCATGATAACTCCTTACAGGCATCCGAAAAGATTGAAGGATGAGATTGAGAAGACCATAAAGGAGTTATTGGCTATGGGTCACATTAGACCTAGCAAGTCGCCGTTCGCTTCTTCTGTTGTATTGGTGAAGAAGAAGGATGGAACGTTGCGCATGTGCATTGATTACAGGGTCCTGAATAAGAGGACAATTAAAAACAGATACCCGATACCGAGGATAGATGAGTTGATTGATGAGCTTCATGGGGCATGTTATTTTACGAAGATTGATTTACGGTCGGGTTATCATCAGATTAGAGTCCGTGGGCAGGACATAGAGAAGACAGCCTTCAGATGTCATTGTGGGCACTTCGAGTTTGTAGTGATGCCATTTGGGCTCACTAACGCGCCAGCTACCTTTCAGTCTACTATGAACAGGGTATTTCATTCTTTGCTGAGGAGGTTTGTGTTGGTCTTCTTCGACGACATTCTGATATACAGTCGGACTTGGCAGGCGCACTTGGCTCATTTGGAGACTGTGTTGAGCATCTTGGAGAGGGAGTCCTTGTACGCCAAGGAATCCAAGTGCGACTTGGGGATGACCGAATTGCTATACCTTGGTCACATTATCAGTGCGGATGGAGTGCGTATGGCTCCTGAGAAGATCCGCGCCATTGTTGATTGGCCCA